>JAVTVY010029277.1:0-11908 GCA_036873755.1 Hanleya hanleyi
CAAACTTGGCACACCCATCACTTGAGACATATAGAACAATATCAGAAGGGGTGCCCGTTGCTCTGAGCTCTGTGATGCCCTCTGGTCCCCAAAAGGGCATCTGAGGGGCAATATTGCTATTCAAAGAATAGTTAGCCTCCCAACAGCTTCGTTATTTTTATTATCCTTAAGGCTGGGAAGCTGAAACTTGCCACACTGTATCACTGGTTCAAGCCCTACCAGAAAATGTCACAAAATCCAAGATGGCAGCCATGATGACAACATTTTCCAAAAATAAGCCATTTTCCTGACGATTTTTCGGTCATATTTTTCGATTTTTTTATTTATGCAATTTCTCCGCAAAAACTGCGTGATAAATTAGTAAATATTAATGTGATGTGAAATAAAATAGTTTTTGTCCACTTTTCATCGCGAAAAAGCAGAAATTTTGAAGAAATATGACAAAAACATCAATTTTCTGGTACCCCACGTGACCGCCATCTTGAATTTACCCATGATCCTCTGCTCGGGGGGTCATGTAAATAGGCTCAAAATGACCCCAATATGATAAACGATAAAGTCCTGGAGTTTCAGTTCTCCATTTGTTGTCGTTCCGGAGATTGCGCAGAATATTTGGTGGGGGCCCAGTCCAGGTAGGGTTAATTTTGAAGGAATACGAGGAAAACAGAACTTTCCAGTTACACCCTAATATAATTCATTTTCAATTTACTCATGATGCTCTGCTCCAAGTATTATGGTACAGGCTCAAAATAACTTCAATATCGTGAGCTACACTCAAAATAATAATCCGTTAAAATTTAACGTATTACTATCCGTTAGGTAGTTTTAACGGATTAATCCGTTGTATAAACGGAAATAGTACGTTATAGTAAGGGAATCTTCCGTTGTTGTATTGCACTGACGGACTCATCCGTTACATCAACGGAATATTCCGTTGCTGTATTCTCATGACGGAATACTCCGTTACAATAACGTATTATCCGTTCGGTAGTTTCAACGGATTAATCCATCCTATTAACGGAAATAATTCGTTAATGTAGGTGAATATTCCGTTGTTGTATTGCCCTGACGGAATAATCCGTTGCTGTTCCCGTGAACCCACCTTAGGCAGTGTTTATGACTTCATTCGTTAGCTGCTTGTCCTAAAGTATGTGAAAATACGCATAAAAGCATTCAAATACATGATTTCATCGTTGAGCTTTAGTTTTGAAATAGTTTTGTGAAGTCGTATAAACATCGACGACGGATTCTTTTGTGTGCAGTGTAATACAATCCGCGCAGTAATACAACACTTCGTCTGACGTCACACATTTGCGCGCGCGCGAAACGGTCACTTCTGCTAGATGTTGAACGGTAAAATGTTGAACAGCAAGGTAAGAATCTTGTCTCATCGATGTTATTTATGACAGACATGTACAGTTTATGCCTGTATCACTCATTTTATTAGCCGTTGAATTTGATGTGAGACCACAGGCCCGCAAAACAAAAGTTTTTGGGGATGTGGGCGGTGATACTAGGGTGAAGTGTCGAAATATGGGGTCTCTATATATAACCCTATGCTTTATATAAGTCCGACATCATGTCATTTTGTTCGCGACCGAGTAGGCATTGACCTACAATCTTCGAAGGTAAAATGAACAAGTAAATTTGGCAAACGTCACGGTGTTTTTTTTATCACGATGGTGGGGGGAGGGTGGGGGGAGGGAGGAGGGAGGAGGGCGGGGGAGGTGTGTTGCCTTGATGCATTGAACTGTATGGTGTATCATCATGACTTGGAATAGTCCGATAATTTGCAGCCCCTACAAGATATTTTATAATACTGATTTCTATTGAATGTAGCGTCTGCCCGTTTAACCGGCAAAATCGACTTAGCTGCCGGACCGAAATGTCCGGCAGTCAAAAAACGATATTTTTTACGCCATTTTCTCGACTCATAATAATGAAACCCACCTTTTAAGTTAAATCTCGGACTTGGAATCCGTTCTGAACTTTCCGTGGGTATAGTTTATTTGAGCATTTTCACAGCTTTCCTGAACCGAGAAGACAAATTTTCCGCCATGTTTAAATTCTGCAGCCAATGAAAACTCACTACCGCTACATCCTCCACGTTCGGGGACGGTCCGACAGCTAGAAGATTTTGCCGGTTAAACTGGCAGACCCTACATTCAATAGAAATCAGAAAATTATAAAATATCTTGTAGGGGCTGCGTGTCGGACTAGACTTGGGATGACTGATGACGTTGGGGTGGTTGGGGGGGGGCGTATTTCATCGTAGTTTTTGCTTCATTGTCTTTTATAAATGTATTGTTCATTTGGCATGTGTAATTGTTCAGATGTGGGCACTGTCATTGCTCATCATTGTGTATGAAAATTTGGGAAATAATTATATTCGGGAAAAGAAAAAATATTTATATTAACATCAATTGCGGTGATGAGGTGGTTGGGGGGAGGTATTTTTTATTTGACCGTAGTCTTTGCTTCATTGCCATTCATAAATGCATTGTTCATTCGGCATGTAATGGCCCAAATGTGGGCACTGTCATTGTGTTGTATGAAAATTTTGGAAATAATTATATTCCGGAACAAAAGAAAGATATTTATATTTTTATTAACATCAGAAATATCTACGAAGACACCCAAGGACAGACAAACCATGGTGGTGACCGGTACACTTGATTTGTTGGATTTCCCTGTACCGTACACACTTTTTTTTTCCAGTACACATGTAGTTTATGCTTTTCAGGCACTGACTCAGTTATTACCCGTAGCTGCTCTTCTGTACTGGAGATAAATAAAGGTAGTTTTATAAGAACTTCGGTAAGAAGCTTCGGTGAACTTTCTAACAGATAGTGGCGAATTAGTTTAACAGTTTGAAATAGTTTAGTACTATAGTACAGGTATTAACTTTTTCAATTTGCTCTGTTCATTTTCTTACCTGGCAGTGTGACTAATATCACATGACCTACGACATGTACGAAGAGTAAGCATTAGGACTCCGACGCCAGCTAAACTCTTGGAAATCCCTCTCCCCAACCCCCAGTTGAATCCTGCCTATATTAAGTTGGGCACTGCCCAAGTCAGAATCAGCAGTGATTTTAAATTGCCATCAAGAGTAGGTCAGCTCTGAACTTGCTGGTAACAGTCCCCTAATGCACCTTCATGCCAAAAATCAAGGTTCTAATGTCAACAGTTCTCTTTTTTTGCCGTAATGAGAGCCCAATTCGTAGGAATAAGGACACTGTGGACCGTGGTCACATTCTGCCAAAATTCTTACAAAGTTCGTTGCAGTGCTGGTCGAGGGGGTCAGAATGAATTTGTTCGCTCTGTCAATAACAAACTACTCACTATAGTAAAACTGCCTGCATGCAACTATTTTCAGGATTTTGACTAGAACTTAGAAGACTCCTCTGTACCTGTGGATAGACTATGGGGTGTCTCTATGTTGATATTACGGATTAAACTGAAAAGTGCCGGTTTTCCTTCTGCCACAGGCTTCTGTTGAAGGTTTGTAAATATATGATTTCCTGAGTAGGCGATCCACAAAGTAATAACTCAGTTTGTTGAGGGGAAGGGGGGGGGGCGTCAGAGCATACAGGTGATTCAAACATCTCGGAGTGGGGTGGGTTGTGGGGCTGAGGGGGGCCTAATTCTTACTCAAATTTACCAACAGCCATTCAAGTGCACCTCTTGCCTCTTGTTGGCAACTTTTAAATCCCACTGTAATTAGTGTTAGAATAACGGTATATGTATTTTGTGAAAATATTTCATATGATTTATCAAAACTTCAAATGCATGTATAAACAAGTATAGGTCTATAATCTCTGTTCTTTATAAATGTATGGGAGATATAATCACGAAGGATGTGTTCTGGGTCAGTGAAAGTGACAACCCTTTTTGACATTTCTGTTTTACAGTTTTATGCCATATATATTTGGAAAGCTTGAATTACATATATTAATAATCCATCGAGTACAGTAATGGTGTTTCATACTCCCTTGTACATTCACATGATTGTAATCAAACAATACTGGTAATATGACACACAATATGATACATGTATGCCTATTTATATAATATATTAATATTTTTATAGAAGGAAGATGCCAGAATGAAAAGTTACGCTGTACTGGAACACCTCACTCGAACAGAAGAGTTCCTGCATCACTACAGATTTTATTTGCAGAAAGGATGTAAGTACTGTTAATGAGAAATCTCAACTTCTTTTGTTTGATTTATAACTTTAGAGCCCCAAAGAACCTTATTCATTTGGAGTTAAAAATACTGGCATTCCTTGTCTTCCAGTTCTTTGTATAGCTTGCCCATGCAGCTATAAAGAACCATAAAACTCTAACTCCACCTGGGAAAGTTGTTGATTGTCAAACCATGCTTTTTCTTTCAATGTTGAGGAAAACAGACAATGACTTCCAAGTATGTATTGGTACAAAATTTAAAGAAAAAAGCCTAATTGTGGGCAGGGAAGAGCTCATCAGAAGATGGCAGATATAATACATTCATTTTCGTCCCCTGCAGTACTATGCGCTAAAATAATTTCTATACGAAAGCCGAAAGGTCACTTCATCTATTCTCTGTTGAGAATCATTTCTCTGGATCATTGAGTGCATTTCATATCCAATTTCACCAGTGGAGATGTAAAACTCTCAATCTGTGATTGCCGCAGTCCTCAATTTAAGGAGTGCTGATGAAAACCTCTCAACAGGTTACCATGAAATCTACATTGGTAACCTATGGTAACCTATTGCATAATTATTAACCTATTGTCAATTATCAGTCAAAATTATGGGGACCAGAAAATAGGTTACCACTATTTTTCATATGGCAACCTCCAGGCAACCCGAAAACAGTTTACCACCTTAAATTGAGGCCTGTGCCTTTAATATAGTGTAATTTAAATTAGGTACCCTTGTAGGAAGGGGTGAGTAGTAGGCTTTAGCATCATTTTCAAACTTGTTTCAGTCCTATCACAACTGTGCCTACATGTACCATAACACGAGAGTGCTCACAGTTCCTATTACCCTGGACACTGATCAGTCCAGCCAGTACAGCATCCTGTCCAAGTATTGACCGAGCTTAACAATGCTTAACTTCGGTGATTCGACAAGAACCGGTGTGTTACCCTTGTAGGATTACTGTCTTCTGTTGTTAACTGTTAATCTGGTCAATTGTGATGGCCTAATGAATAAGAACATCTGCCCTACAAGCCATGTGTTTTGGGTTCAATCTCAAGCCGCAGGAGTCAAAATTTACTCATGTCTGCCTCCCCCTGACAGGTAATTTTATAAAAAGACAGGTAGACAAATAAAATGCCTGTCTCCAGTGACAGGTAGCCAATAATTTTTTTATTTTTATTTTGGTGTTCAAAATATATCTTTGACAAAGGTGTCATTAATTTATTGGTAACGTGTAGCTGCTTTGTCGTTAATTGTGAATTACGTGTACTCGACAATTTCAACGACTGCTTGTTCAGGTAATTCTTAAAGGTGATGGGTACACTTTTTGATCTGCTGTCTACTCTTGTGTGACTGTTAAATTAATTTTAATATTTCGACTCCTGGGCCGGGTCAGTTTGAAAATTGTAACTTGTTGCTTACTAATTTGGACTTAGTTTTAAGAGGATAGATCAAAGGCTGGGGTCCCTGTGTCAGGATAACATTCAGCCTGAGAGGCCGGAAAGGACTACACTGATATTGGGGTCTGTCTGGAACATAAAATAAATTCTAAAAAAAACTTAACGGTAACTTTGGCCTAGGGGTATTGTCGTCATCATGTACAGCTGTCCGTACGTCTGTCCGTCCGTCCGTTACCGCGATATCTACAGAACCGTTTCATGCATGGCAACCATGCTTGTTACATCTATTTATCTTCACGTAAATCAGAAGCCTATCGAAAATGAGTCATCTCGGTCAATATTTTGCAGAGTTAGGCCCCTTTTTACAAATAAAAATCCATTTATGATTTGTTATTGTGATAATTTCAGAATCGTTCCATATACAACATCCTAACGTGATACAGTTGTTTCTCTTGACCTGAACTAGATGCCTATCGAAAATGAGTCGTGTCAGAAAGTATTTTGCAGAGTTATGCCCCTTGTCTAATAAAATCCACTAATTCCTATGTTAAGTTTGCATATTATTTCTATATCATGTTAGTATACTATCACATTTATTTATTGATTGGATGGCTGATTTATTGATTTATTCTCTTAGACAATGTGAAGAATGCTTGCAAATCTGTTTTGAAAATGACATACATGTGCCATTTAGTATACATGTACTGTATTTATCTAGCCATGTGTACTGTTGTTTTGGTGAGACATCGACACAGCTCTTTCAATTTATTCCAGAAACAAATTAATTTAAGGGGAGGAAAACTTCTTTTTTTTTCAAAGAAAGTAGACTTACAATACCAGGGGTAAATATTTCTTCCCACAAGCCAATCAATTGGTAGAGACACCCTTACATTATAATAGCTGGGGTTCAGAGCCGAGGGGTTTCGATAGCGCAGCTTCATGTTTATGACAGTTTGACCACCGGGGGCACCACCATTCATACCCATTCACATCCTGGGGTCCAATTACAATTGTCAATCTTTGGGGATTTCTGTCACTCGGATTTTTATTAATGTTGCTTCTCTGTTGTTTCACAGCTGAAAGAGTCAAGTGGGACTTCAATACCAAGAGCCTGAGGAGCCAGAGTGGTTGATATTAATCGATGGCTGAACTGTCAACAACAGTTTCAGTGTTGGAAATATCAGCTGGAAGTGAAATCACAAATGCCATGCAGCTCTTGTTCCTAAGTTTAAATGAAGTATTAACTTTTGTCTACAACATACACCAGAAATCGATTGGAACTTTCCTTATAGAACTTGGAACCCAATACAATTCTTGAATGAAGGTACACTGTCTATATAGATTTATTCAGTACTTTGAATGTACATAATTTTTGCCCATGTGCATTCCATGATTTCGGGGGCATTCTGACACCACGGAAAGGACATGCATTTTCCTATTGTGTGGCCACTTTTTCCATCTGAGGAGTAACCACATTGCTAGCTCACTATGTTTGTTCATGGGCATATGATCTTGGGATCGCTTGAGCTTCCGTTCTTGTTACGATGAAAGTTCATTTCACGAAATTCCAATATCAGTGGCGTGGGTGTGATGATCATGGTAGCAGTGCACTAATTGACAATAAAAGTCAACTAACTGAGAACTTTACTATTATTCCTTTCATTTATTGTTAGATTTTTTCATTGAGGATTGTGAATATCTAGGAATAAGCAACAACACCGATATCTTACAACTTGTAGTCCATGCAAAATTGTGAATTCATCAGATTGCAGCTATTTTCTCTCCATCAATTTGTTTTGCTGTTCCTGGATACTCATCATCTGATTTGTGAAATGTATGGTGTTTCTATTGGATATCACATATCGGCAGGCATCGAAAGTCATATTGGGAATATACCACCGTTGACATCAGAATGAAGGCCAGTTCACTTCCGACATACAATTGTTGAGTCCGAGTGTATTACACAGCAAACCAGCATGCAGGGAGAATATTTTTGTACTGAAACATGTTCACAGACAGGACACAAAATTTGTGTTTAAATCCATGACATGTAATGAATTTAAACATGTGTGCATTTAAACATGTTAAAAAAAGCGGACAAATTTTGTGTCTAGTTTTCTGTTTAGGGTTATGTTTAACTTTGTGTCTAGATTCTAAGCACAATATTCCTAAACGTGTTTAGCTTTGTGTTTATGGTCTAAACACAACATTCCTAAACATGTTTAGCTTTGTGTTGAGGATCTAAACACAATAATCCTAAACATGTTAGCATTGTGTTTAGGGTCTAAACACAATATTGCTAAACATGTTTAGCTTGTGTTTAGGCTCTAAATACAAACTTTCTAAACATGTTTAGCTATGTGTTTACAGTCTAAGCACAATATTTCTAAACATGTTGGAATTTAAACGTGTCAAAAACTATGGACAAAATTTGTGTTTAGATTTATGTTTAGGATCTAAACGCCAAATTTACAGTGTGTCTTCTCCTTTATCCGTAAAATGGATAGTCCGTCTAATCAAAATATATGATAATATGTCGAGTATGTTTATTGTGTCTTTGTACATGTTTTTTGCATTATATTAACTGACTGTTCCCTTGATTACCTATTATATAGACGGAATTTTCCGTTAAATTTAACGGATAATAAAATCCGTTGAATCCGTTAAAAAATAAGAATCCGTTACAATAACGGAATATTCCCTCGATTCCCTGGGGACGGACTTTTCCGTTAAATTTAACGGATAATAAAATCCGTTGAATCCGTTAAAAAATAAGAATCCGTTACAATAACGGAATATTCCCTTGTTTCCCTGGGAACGGACTTTTCCGTTAAATTTAACGGATAATAAAATCCGTTGAACCCGTTAAAAAATAAGAATCCGTTACAATAACGGAATATTCCCTTGATTCCCTGGGGACGGACTTTTCCGTTAAATTTAACGGATAATAAAATCCGTTGAATCCGTTAAAAAATAAGAATCCGTTACAATAACGGAATATTCCCTTGATTCCCTGGGGACGGATTTATTCCGTTCGAGTAAACGGAATTTTATTTTGAGTGTGCTCTTCAAAGATACTCGCTCAAAAACACTTAAAAGCGATTATTATACAATTTGAAATCGTGCAAAATTCATGCGATTTGTCCACTTACCGAGATCTCGTATTCATAAATGTCCCAATACTTATACGTCTTTGTTCAGCTTTTAAGTTCGTATTCAGATACGTTCCCTATATGCAGGATGATATATCGAATTGTTGTTCTTGTAAGAGTTGAAATATTAATAATGAGCCGGGTATATGTTTCGGACTTACAGATGTTAAACGTGTTAAAACTGTGACACGTCTCAACCGCTCACAACCCAGTTACAGTACATTTAATAATGTATACATAATTGTGTATCGCATTGCTATGTTCTTTTAGATTATGGGCCTAAATGGGTCAGCCTTGCTTCCTATCATGTACACACAACAACCCAAACTTTCCCTGTAATTCCCTGATTCACAGCGTCAACCTTTTACAACATAAAGTTTGATCAATCTAGTCAAAGTCATTTTTTGGATTGCTGTTATGACCGTGATATCTCCGGACAATATTGTCTTAGCCATGTTCGAGCACATTTCCCTAAATTATTTTTTTCTTCATATTCTGTAGAAACTGATTTTGGTGTATTAGTCCTATGTTCGAGCAGAACTCTTGCTTATTTCTCCACGAAAACTACATAATAAATTAGAAACAATTATTCTGAGTGAAATAAATAATTTTGTGTATAGGCACAACAATACCATGAATACGTAAGAAGGCAAACATTTTTAAGAGAAATGAAGAAAACGCAAATTTTCAGCGACACCCTCATGGCCGCCATATTGAATATGCCCATGATCCTCTGCTCCGAGGGATATGCAATTAGGCTCAAAATAACACCAGTATGACGATTTCAGACCCTCTATCTGTGCTTCTGTGAGAAAGCTGATTCAATCTTTATGGGATGCTGTGAATAATAACAAACTTCATGAGTTCAACTTTAGGCTATACTCATCTGAACAGCCAGAAACGTTTCGATCAAGCCATGATCAGGCGATGTAGAATCGGCCATACACGATTAACCCAGGAACAGTTACTAAAAAAGAGCCAGTCCCAAGGTATATTCCATGCCACGAAGATCTCACAGTGAAACATATTCTTATCGACTGTATAGATTTTAAGATTTTTATCGAGCAGCTACTTTAGAAGATCTTTTTAGTCGGGTGAAAGAAGACTGTATACGTTTTTCGCTGTTTTACGAGTCCAAACTTCCCAGCTTGCCTGTGCTGTGTCGTCTGCTTACCTACAGCGCTGAAACAGTACTGAAATCGTACAGTACTGAAAAAGTACTGAAACAGTACTGTTATATATCAGTACTGTTTTGGTACTGTTATATTTCAGTACTGTTTCAGTACTGTAATGTTTCAGTACTGAATTGCTACTGTTATATTTCAGTACTGTTTCAGTACTTTGGTAGAAATGTAATGAAACAGTACTGACGCTATTTTTGCTGTGTATCTTAGGTTATCTCAGAGAAATCGGTTTGTTGCATAAGTTTTGATGTGTATATGTTTTAATGTGTTGGATTACTAAGTTATTAACTTGAATACTTAGAATTTTGTTTGATCGTCGCTATATAGCTGAAATATTGCTGAACGCGACATTAAACTTTATTTCGCTCTCTCTCTCTCTTTCTCTCTCTCTCTCTCTCAGTATGACATGCTATGAAGATATGCTAATTCGTTCGGAGATTCGGTAGAGGTGGGTGGGGACGGAGTGCATAATAACATTGTGACCGAGTTACCCGTAGTTCTGGTAATATATTGATGCGCCTTTCATAACCCTGACGAACACTCCCGCATAATCAACTGTCACGGTGAAATAAGAGTCGGACAGTTTACGATAGACGGTATTTCTTTCTGTCTTCAGTTTATTTTATTGTATTTATTGGGTCTGGACGAAAGAGAATGTACTGAACATTTCAATGTTTAAGCACGAAATTGAAGGATTGCATCAGTCGTATCTCAGGTTAGGTCAACGTTCCGCCAGAAAATTCGTGATTAAATATCATATATATCTGAACAGGTTAAGTCCAGGAGGTGAACGTTGCTTGAAATGACCATAGCCCCGTCGCCGGGTCGTGATAGATGATTTACATTCGGGACATTGGGTATATTCCTTTACAAATATGATACATGTAACTTAAAATTCAGATCTAAAACATCAACCCCAATCTTATATCGACAGATACTTTACTTGCGAACTCCAATCCCTCAGGGTATTAAAGACACTCTAGATAGTTACTTTCGAAGTAAAATGAGTATTCCATTATTATTGTGCTACTTTATCTCAGTGGTGCGGTGGTTGAATCTCTTCGCGCAAACATGTTGGATTGTAATTTTTCGAAGAGCGCCAGACAACCCCATATCCTCCGACATCAATGTTCGGGTGAACGTGCATTTTCGTTGGGCAGAAAATCAATAAGTTTTCGAAGATTATCTTTCCTAATAGCAAGCGTCAAATCCGACATTCAATATTCAGCCGTCGTCCATAAACGAATTTTCGCGTCACTAATCAGAAGACCTATTTCGTATGACCTGTTCCAAATGTGTGTGAAATAGAAATAATGAAAACACAATATGGTGTTCTTCAAGAGAAGCGGTCACCAGTTTTCAATGATATCACCTAGAAATGATGATGTTCTATACATAAAATCCTAATCGCTGGCAATATTATTTAGACAAATGAATTTCTAAGTCGTTTCCAGGGTGTGTATCTCAGACTCGCTTTGATTGTGACTGTTCATTTGAACATCATGAAGATGTAAAACACATGATATCCAAATGGTACTGGCGCCGGGTTAATCCGAGATAGAGAGCCACTCAACGAAATTGGGTTTGTACTACTGAACCAAAACCATAAATCATGGTTCTTTTCGTTGGATCATAGTTGAGAAACGAGCTACCTCGGAGTGTAAACGATTATACACTTATAACATTCAAGAACAGCTGTGCCACTGCATTAATTCACACATCAAACCATTTAAGTGTACTTTAGATTTGTATTTTAATGGTGATATTGTATCGATTCTGGTGCGAATAGTTTCTATGAAAATTTCTGCCGTCTATTCAGCTGTGATACATTCTATTCAAATTTGGATGATTGTGATTTTCTTCTATGTTATCTGTCATTGTATCTTCCTTAAATATGTAGATGCGAAGATGAAAACAGTATATATGTATGCCCAACCGGTGGCTATTTCTAGTTCTTTCGAATGCATAACAAAACGCAAGCAAGA
>JAVTVY010029278.1:0-11819 GCA_036873755.1 Hanleya hanleyi
TTTTTACACAGTTTACTGTCCAAATTTAAAGTCCAAAGTACGTCGGAGCGCCTAGTATGTAGCTCCGCAACATGGTCTCGTCGGGAGACGAGCATGATACAAATTTACGGAATAAAGGCATCTACCAGGCCATCCTGGAGTTACCACAAGCTAACAAGTATTTACTAGGTAAGCTTACAATTGGTTCAATAAGATACCATGTTATTTTAAACAATTTAGCCATTGTAAACACTAAAACTGGTCAAAAATAGGGACACATGACAGTGTTGAAAACTGGTCCCGCGATAATGCATTTCATACTGGTACAAATCAGACATGTGGGACAGACTGTAATAACCCTGCAAAACTTACCTACGACACTCAAATACACATTTAGCAGTCCGACAATTTCCCCAACAATATTTAGAGAAAATGGTAGTGTGACTAATAAACATTCTCTACAATATAATATCACATCTTATATTGAATGATAAACTAAAATGAGCTTAACTCTTGGTAACTACTTGACCTTGGAGCAAAAGCCGAGAGCTCACATATCCCACACTGAAATCGACAATAGTCAAACACAAGAAAATAGTAGTTTTCCTGCAAATGGATTTCTCTCAGACGAGAACATTTTTCATGAAGGAAGAAGAAAATGATGAAGTAAACCTTTGTTTTTGAGTTAATATTAAAACAGGTATGAAGGTCATAAAGAACCCCTCTCCCCCGTTAAATTAGTAAATGTATGGTTTTTACTTCACAACAGTTTAACTAAATGTAGCTGTTTCAAACACGGCAGGCAACTTCACAGGACAAATGCCATATAGATGTAGGGGAGAGAACTCTGAATATTCCGACCTAACACATGTAGTCAGCTAAACTTGATTCAGTTGTGGGGGACTGTGGCCTTGACCTTTGACAAATTGATGTGAGGCTCCTCTTTGCCATGCGAGTAAGGTATACTCAAAGTTTGGCACCAATCCATACCTTGAAACTAGAGATATCGCATGGACAACAAATGTTAACGGATGAATGGACAGAACCCAACATCGCATTACATGACGTCGTCTTCGACAGGCATATGAAAATGTGACTTTTAATGATTTCCTGATTTTGGGGTCACAGTGACCTTGACCTTTGACCGTGACCTAAATTTTGGTACACGACACATCGTCTTCCCTCAATGTATTGATCAATGGACACAAAAATCATGATTTTTATGAATTTCATGATTTTGGGGGTTACAGTGACCTTGACGTTCAGCCTTGACCTATATTTTGGTATGTGACACATCATGTCCCCCTAATGTATCTACTGACACACAAAAAAGTAATTTTTAAAGATTTCCTGATTCTGGAGTCACAGTGACCTTGACTATTGACCTTGACCTAAATTTTGGTACATGACACCGTCTCCCCGTAATTTCTCAATGGACACAATCATGATTTTTAACAATTTCACGATTTTGGGGTCACAGTGACCTTGACCTTTGACCTTGACCTACATTTTGGTATGTGACACATCGTGTCCCCCTAATGTATCTACTGACACAAAAAAAATTCTTTTTAATAATTTCCTGATTTTGGGATCAGTGACGTGACCTTTGACCTTGACCTAGTTTTTGGTATGCAACACTTCATTTCCCCCTGTTGAAGCCACTCATAAAAAAATAGTAATTTTTAATGATTTCCTGATTTTTAAGTCACACTGACCATTGACCTTGATTCTGGGGTCACAGTGATCTTGATTATTGACCTGGAACTAAATTTTGGTACATGACAAAACGGCTAACCGTAATTCCTCAATGGACTCAAAAAATCATGATTTTTAACAATTTCACGATTTTGGGGTCACAGTGACCTTGACCGTTGACCGTGACCTACATTTTGATATGTGACACATCGTGTCCCCCTAATATATCCACTGACACAAAGAAATGTTATTTTTAATAATTTCCTGATTTTGGGGTCACAGTGACCTTTGACCTTCGACCTTGACCTACATTTTGGTATGCGACACTTCATTTCCTCCTATTTGAATCCACTCACAAAAATTTTTTTTAATGATTTCCTGATTTTTCGGTCACACTGACCATAGACCTCTGACCTCGACCTACATTTAGTATGCGACACATCGTTCCCCCCTAGAGCATCCACTCACCAAAAATTAGAACTGTAGATAGAAAAATGTCAACGATCAATGATTTCCTGATTTTAGGCAACAGTGACCTTTGACCTCTGACCTCGACCTCAATTTTGGGCTAGAGGTGATAGGGGTTTTCCCCTAGTTTATAACTGATTGTGCTAGAAATATATCAACAGCTAGCTTGCTATAAAAAGGATCCCACCGTTACGGTTTCGAGTCATACGTCATACATCGAACATTTTCTGGACGAGCCCATAAATGTTCCTCGCTATCTCTTACCCGAAGATCATCCAGAGAGTGACATCTCTCGGCGCCATTGGTCCATGACACGGCACCTTTTCCACCGTCATCGCCCTATTCAAGATATCTACAATTTCCCACTGACCAACCCCACCCGTCTACGCAGCTATGTGGAAACCATCTTCAATGACCAACCTACGGCCTTCACATTAAATGTAGCATTTGGGTACATCTTATGCCATAAGATGACGGGTGAATTGCGCTATTTCTATTCCAGTGCCATCAACCCAGTGTACGACCAACCGTTTACCATCATTAACCGGGGGTCACTAGAGATGATGCTGGACCAAGTGGAACAAGTGGATGTCTTGGGATGGGCCCAACAACAACGACCCAACACCAAGTGGGCAGTGAAGAGGGTGACCAATGTTACGTTTTTCCTTACCAAGCTGATCCACCACTGCCATCGGTTGAATGCGTCACTCGTGCACTGATGAATACCATAACATGCCGTACATACTCTCTATGTCTACATGCTGATCATTGACTTGAGCTCAGTAAACACTTGTACCGAATGTGACGGTGCGTTAAATATTAAAACATGGTGTTTGATATTTCAATTTGTTTTGCTGTGAACATACTAAACACACCCAGGGCGGCTCCCCCAGCCTGGGTATGATCACAGGCCCGCAAAACAAGAGATTTGGAGGGGGGGGGGGCGGTAGCAATGGGGTGAAGTGTCGAAATATGGGGCCTCTATATATAACCCCATGCTTTATATAAAAAAATACCAAGGTCTGAAACGGACTTTGGGTGAATCGAGAAATAAACAGTTTATCGCCAAACAAAATACATCAGCATATTCTGCAAGTATCACTTTATATATTTCCGTCGTCAAATTAGTAAATTTGTGCAATTTTTTACCTTTGCCGGGCGATTCAAAATCCAACCAGACTGTACATCCATCCAGGAACAGCCCGATTATGGCGGGCTTCGTTCTTAATTCTGATTGGTCAATCGCGCCAGCTGATGTGTGCGTGACCTCTTTTGCTGGAGGCGTGACGCGCCTGACCAATCAGAATTGAGAACGATGCCCGCCATAAGAACGGCTGTTCCTAGATGGATGGACAGTCTGGTTGGATTTTGAATCGCCCGGCAAAGGTAAAAAATTGCACAAATTTACTAATTTGACGACGGAAATATATAAAGTGATACTTGTAGAATATGCTGATGTATTTTGTTTGGCGATAAACCGTTTATTTCTCGATTCACCCAAAGTCCGTTTCAGACCTTGGTATTTTTTTATATAAAGCATAGGGTTATATATAGAGGCCCCATATACCACCCCCCCCACCCAAATCTCTTGTTTTGCGGGCCTGTGGTATGATGTAACATTGGGGATAATAAACTGTATGAACATTGCTGAACTTGTTGTTATTCACATCACCCCATTGACTTGATAGGCAGATCCCAATAAAGCCCGGCGACCGATATTAGCCCTTTTGGCTAGAGGTGATAGGGGTTTTCCCCTAGTTTAGAACTGATTGTGCTAGAAATAGATCAACAGCTAGCTTGCTATAAAAAGGAAACGGCCTGGCCGTTTCATCAGACACTCTGTCAACCACCAAGATGTTCACTTGTACTACGTGCTCGAAATCATTCACTCGCCGGCACGACTTGCGCCGCCATGAGGCTACCAAACACGATGGAACCGCCCGGTATAGCTGTACGATATGTAGGCCTACACTGTCGTTTCAGCACCCAGATCATTTACAGCGCCATGAACGTTCAATTCATGGGCCATCCAAGCGTCCATGCGAAGAATGTGGTCAACTCTTCAAACGACCCAGTCAGTTAAAACGGCATGAGCGTTTGATTCATGGTCCGTCACCACGGCATGAGGGACAACTTTCCACTAAATAGGCACCCAGGAGGGACAGATCCACTGAAGATGAACCCGGGGAGGAGAATGCCACTGGTGATGCGATCACGGAGAGCCCGCCTATACCCACAGCTCAGAAGAGCCTAGATATCCAGCCGGTCCCTAGCATCACTGTTTCCAGTCATACGCCTGACAACAACGAACATTTTCTGGATGAAATCAACCAACAATGAGAAGTAAGATTTATAGTAATAAACATAATCTATAGGTGGTATGCGATGTTATTATGACGAGTCTAGGATCAGTGTGAACCCAGGGTGGATCGTTTATTGTCCAGTATGTCTCCGCAAAACATAAACATACAAAATGGCGGCTCTGGCTGTGCAGATTCCCTTTTCCCGACATCGATCGTGCTCTCGTCTAAAGGCAAGCAAGACAACTCTGACTGGGCGAACCCTCTGTGGGGCAAATTCCGGGTTATCTCCCTTGATTCGAACATATGCATCTATATGTGCATGTATGGGGTATAGGGGTGCATGGTCATTTTTTCTGGTGGATTCTACTATGGGTTCTTCGTCTCGCGATGTGTGAACACGATAGGAGAGGTCTCGGAACTAAGCGGTGAAATTTTGTGAAACTTCAAGGAGGTCTGGGGTGATGTGGATAGATCCATACTGGCGCAGTGGACAATTAATGTTTGTCCCACTGGGAAACCCGCTCCTGGGCACTTGCGGTATGGGTTGTAGATCTTGTTTTTCTCGTCTCGCCACGTAGAACACGATGGTAGGGGTCAATCTCCTGGCTTCGATTGCATATACCTTTCGTCTAAACGGCCGCAGGAATGATCTCTGCCCCACCGTAGTAAAAATGTAGAACGGAAGGAACACTTCGTATGATTCGATGATATTCCATTGGTTTGTCGCTTTGATTGGCACGAATCACCAGCTCGTGATGGATAATGCATGAATGAAAGAACGTACCGGTTCTATTTTTAGGTTGTAGTCATAGATACCTACCCCTCCCATCCCCGTCATTTTTTCAATGAAAAGTCCGCCATTGTGTTGCTAAGCCGCGTCACGGCTCTGTAAATTTTGTAAAACTGCTCTACCCAAAAAGAGTTCGTTTGCGTTTGTCTTCATATAGTACCGTACTGATGTTATTCATGACATAATTGAAATAAATAATGGCATGGTTGACATAACTGCACAGTTAGAAACTAAATAATGTAACAGCTCATTACATGTTTGTTGCCTGTGGGTGAGATTAGAGTTGTAGGCGTCTCGAAGCTAAGCGGTGAATTTTTTTTGAAAAGTCACTGTACACATGCGCACTGGGCAAGTAGCGCTGGGGTGGACGTTTTGGGGTCTAGGTGGACCCCTAGTGATCCGATTGGGTCGAGTGAGGTATCATTGTGAAGCATTCGTGGGGAAGCATCCAACTGAATGAGAGTGATGTGGAACTGACGTCATTCCGCACATGCGCAGTGGAAAAAGTATTGCAATGGACGTTTTGGGGTCGTGACGGACCATTATTGGTCCGAATTGGCCGTATGGGGCCTTATTTTGAAGTTCTCTTGGGGTAGCGTCGGATTGGACTGGTGTCTATTCCTGTTTTATTATCATGCGCATGCGCAGTCTGGTCGTAGTAGAGAAAGCAGGCATTTTGGGGGTGCGTGGGGGTGTGTTTGAGCGATTGAGAGACCATTCTTGGTTCGAATGCGTCGTGTGAGGTGTCAAAGTGAAGCTTTCGTGGTATAGACCACGACTTGAGGGATGTCATTGTTGACGTCATCAGTAGGAGTAGTAGCCAAAGTGGGTATTTTGCGGGTGTGAAGGAAGCTAATGTTTGGGGTAGAGATGTCCCATGTTTGGTCCAAATGACCCGGTTGGGGTATCCTAGCGAAGCTTTCGTGGGGTAGAGTCAGACTGGCGTGTTTTTATTGGAAATCTCGCCAATCTGCGCATGCGCAGTTGGGGTGTAGTAAGGTAGAGATGGACCATTCTTGGTCTGAATGCGTCGTGTCAGGTGTCAAAAGTGAAGCTTTCGTGGTATAGACCACGACTTGAGGAATGTTCACGTCATCTGTGACGTCATCAGTAGGAGTAGTAGCCAAAGTGGGCATTTTGAGGGCTATTAAACTTCATGATGTCTTGTCGGCATCATTGAAAACTGTTGACCGCTTCTCTCTTGCAGGAAACTAGCCTATGTTTATGTACACTATGATTGTCTTTTTGAATTTGGTGCTAATACTGTTATATGGAATATGGATTTAGAATATGGACGCGGATATTCTTTAATGGACGACGGCTGAAATATGAATGACGGACTAGACGCTTGTAATCAGTCGGATTTCCCACAATAATATGTACAACTGGCAAGTGTTGTATACCGCCATACTCACGAACACTCCCAGATCACGATAAATGCGAAGAATTAATTTCGCGAAAAAAACCCTGTCCCTTAAGGTGGCGCTCTACAGTTTCGTAGTAATGGCCCCAGTCCAATTTCATAATACGATAGACTGCCCGTGTTCTGCTACATCCTAATTCTTCTTGTCTTCTTAATAGCTTATATCTATAATACCATCCTATTCAGCATTATTAACGCTGCAAACGAGCACGTACAGATCGATGGCTGGCTTCGTCTACACGCTGATCGGGATCAGGGAGTAAATTTTGACCTGGGTAAATTCTGTAGAAATATATTTACAGACTCACATGTTGCATACTGACGAGTCCGCCATACTTCAGCTCTTTAAAAAAATCTCGTAACTTCGCAATCACACACAGCTGCATTCACGTCCGCCCCATAATTTCCAAATGTTATATTATTCTCAGGTAGGAATGTTTAGGGCTTAATTGAAGGTAATTGTCTGCTGCCAAGTGTAGGTATGTCTGTCGAGAAATAATAATAGAAGTTGGGTTTTCTCAATAAAGTTAGTGTGTGAGCGTGTACGGCTCTTCGTTTATGGGGAGTCTATTGTTCTGTTTAGACGCGTCTGTACTTGTCGAGAATTAAAGACAATAGAACAGGTGTATTCACAATACTGTGGGCAAATGACTCATTGCTCTTTGTTTGAGGGGGAGTCTACATAGCGCCACCGCAACCGCCCCAGAACGGATAATACATTAACCAGTAAATCAACCGGCAACGATGATAAACATACCTTTTAAGGACTAAAGAGATGTTCCGAAAGAGGACTTCCAACTATGCACAATTATTCTATATTTTCAAAATGCCCCTCGATATTTAGTCACTTAGTCACTTGTAAACGGTTACATGGGTCGGTCCCATTATACAAACTTTATAGTAAACATAATACAGACTGAAATTAACGAGAGGGGGAAAAATGGGTGAGTAGTATAGAAAGAAAGCAATATCATGCACGCATGATTGGACTATCCTCGCTCTAAATGAGCTACTATTGAACCGTGTGGGGGTAGACTATAGTTATACAATTCAGACAGAATGAGTAATAGAGAAAGCGGAAACACCGTGACCTTTGTGGATAAATCTTTAGTTATGGGGTGGGACCTGTCCGATAAATAACATGACATAGTATATGTGGGCAGATAAATTTAGCTATTGATGACAATGTACAGTATGACTCATGGCTCTTTGTTTATTGGTTATTGTTCTGTGTAGACGCGTCTGTACTTATCGAACCAGACAGTTATAGCTGTTAAATTGAGCTCAGGGGATAATTTCGTGTTTCAAGGTCCAGTCGATGACCCAGTTAATTAATGATTCAATCAATCACTGAATGCAATAATCCGCATAATGAGGGAATCATTCATTTATTCATTCAATAATCCGCGTAATGAGGGGTTCATTCAATCTGCCACAAACTCACTGATGCAATCATTTACATAATCCTACAATCACTGATGCAATCATTTACACAATCCTACAATCACTGATGCAATCATTTACACAATCATACAATCACTGATGCAATCACAAAATCATTGAATCAATCATTTACACAATCACAAAATCACTGATGCAATCATTTACAGAATCATACAATCATTGATACAATCACTAAATCACTGATGCAATCACATAATCACTAACAATCACTACATACACTTACACATTCACAGACTGAATCATGGGAGTCCATTGTTCTGCTTAGACGCGTCTGTACTTAAAGACAAAGGGACAGGAGTATTAACAATAGTATGATTCACCACGGGGGCACGTTTGTCGAGAACTAGAGACAAAGAAGCAAGCAATAACAAAAGAATACGGGTTTTCGCAATACTGTGGGCAGATAAAATTGATCTGCCTAGATAAGTTTGAATTTGTCGAGAACTAAAGACAAAGGAGCAGGGGAATTAACAATAGTATTATGTTGTTTATGGGGAGTCTATTGTGCTGCCTAGGTGCGGGGGCACGTTTGTCAAGACAAAGGAGCAGGCAATAACAATAGAACAGGGGTTTGCGGGTCAAAGGTCACATCCAGGTCAAAAGGTCACCCTTCCGACCCTAAGGGTTTTCCCAATGATGTCATGATCTAAAAATAGAACTGAGGTGATAGAAAATAGAACTTACATATGAACACGAGGAGTATTAAATAACAAAACAATGAGCAGAGGTAACAGAGGATACTATGTATCACCGGGCCGCCACGCAGCGCGCGCGTGTTATCCGGACGCGCGCGCGGATTATCCGCGATTGTGTGCGCGGGTCAAAGGTCACATCCAGGACAAAAGGTCACCCTTCCGACCCTAAGGGTTTTCCCAATGATGTCATGATCTAAAAATAGAACTGAGGTGAT
The DNA here is from genome assembly GCA_036873755.1 of Hanleya hanleyi. NCBI lineage: Eukaryota > Metazoa > Mollusca > Polyplacophora > Lepidopleurida > Hanleyidae > Hanleya > Hanleya hanleyi. The sequence continues at coordinate 9,033 of JAVTVY010029278.1, forward strand.
ACCACATATGAAAACGGGGAGCAATACTTATAAGTAAGAAAACATATGTGAAAAAATAGGGAGCAATACATATTAAGTAACAAAAAAGTGGGGAGCAGAACCCCCCAAACACCCACTACTTACATGTATACTACTGGTCTCCTATAAGTGATTTGATCCACTGAAAAGTTTTGGTTTTTGATATTGGTGCGTAAGCGGTAGGTTTGCTTGTATACCTTATTGAACATCAGGCTTGGAGCTGCGTTGGAATTCCCCCTTCCCCCAAAACATTGGGACAATTTTATTAACTGATCTCCATAAATAATGCGAAGGATTATATAGGCTCATATTGTTTGTAACAAGACGGCTAGGTAAGGGAGGCAAAAAAGTGTCTGACGCGGGGGTGAATATGGTAACATCAGGTATGTTCTGTTAATATGAAATATTTTGGATGCAGGTGATTACCCCTTACTCCTGCTTTCGTATAATTTAATGGTTTTTTTTAATTTGATCGATGAAGAGTGAAAGCCAGTATACTATTGGCATTAGCACATATACCATGTTCCTACGAAGTAGGCTACAGATCGTAAATTGTCCGGTAATGAGTCAGTCAGTCAGTCAGTCAGTCCATCCAAATCCTTTCGTCGGCAAAATAAGGAGAACCGTTGACATTAGAACCTTCATTTTTGGCATAAACGTGCATTAGGACATTGTTACCAGCAAGTTCTGATCTGAAATAATTCTGATTAAAATTAGATTTATAATTAACACTTCAGTATATTGTTTTAGATATATGTAAACTGTAGCCTTTAACGTGTATCCTATTTCACATCCAAACACTTCATCATTGACCACATCAGGCTTCAAATTCAAGTCAAATTACCCACTGCTGCTAAAAATACCCTGTCATTGATCCCCTTTCCACTGTATGCCACATGGCCCTATTAAACAGAGAGTGTGTGACTTGGATTCAAGGGTTAAGACTTTGGAGGGAAATACAATTTTGACAGCAGAAATATGACCCCGCCATTTGCTGATTAAAGCGATAAAACAGGGTAGGCTAAATGGACCCTTTTCAATGCAGTATTTCTTGGCATGGATGTGAAAATATGAGGACATACTTTGGGGGTTATTTGTACCTCTTGAATATTGACTATATATCACACTTGAATATAATTTGAACAAAAAATTACATGTGTAAACAAAATATGTCTAAATTTCTCTTGTCATTTCAAATCTTGATCCATTTTGATTCCTTGATTAGGGGATACAGAATCACTGCCACGGAGTGTGTTGGTATGTCACAGCAATTCCGATTCACACAACGAAGCTGAGGTGGTTTAACGTTTATCAATGAAGAAAATCACCGATCAACCGCCATAGAATATAATGTGAAACAAGAAAACCGGAATAGTACATTCATCAGATTGCCGATGCCCAAAATGTGTTGTCTCATATATCTAGATAACAACGTGATGTAGAGACGCTATTTATTCGTCTTTGTACCGGTTATGCTCAGGAGAATGACATAGAATCATTATTATCTTGTGCATAGAAGGTGTTGGTCTTGAGTTGAATGACCGTAAACCACATAAATGCTACCTTTCTACTATAGTACTATATATAAAAATGTGTTGTATCGTTGGGAAAATAATGTGATTCAAAAAGTTGTTTTGATCTTGTACAAGGGCACTGAAAACCATTAAAGAGATGTAAATGTATTTTCACACGTAAAGCTTGAAATCTATTGAACCTATATTATTCAATCTGTTTCCTTCAATTAAAAAATTGTAAAATTAAATCGGCGATCGTTATTTATTTTGGAATGAAGGCGCATTAGGAGACTGTTACCAACAAGTTCTGAGCTGACCTACTTTTGATGAAAATTTCTGGTGATTTTTGATGAAAATCACTGGCGATTCTGACTTGGGCGGTGCCCATCTTAATATAGGCAGGATTTCAACTGGGGGTGGGGATTTCCAAGAGTTCAGTTCGCGTTCGAGTCCTAATGCCTACTGTACTTCGTAGGTCCTGTGACGTTAGTCACACTGCCATGTAAATATATTGAACCCCGTAAATAATGCGAATAATTTACAATAATGAAAGTGAACTATTTTCATGCATAGTGCTTCATATTTGTGCAGTTTACAAAATATTATGTGCTGACCCGATTGACTTTTGAGAAACTTTTTTTTTTGTAAAAATTGAAATGAGAGTAATATTAATAGAATGGGCAATATGCATAGATGTATATAATGTAGTTGAATTCATTGATATTTTAATAATAACATCCAACATTAAATGCTTGATAGTTTATATTTTTATCACATAATTAATTATTTAGTGCCAGTATCTTAGTTAAAATTAAAAGCAGGGGGGGGGGAGGGGTGAATAAAATCTTTTATATTACTTTACTACTGTTTGTTCGTTCTTCTTTGTCAATGCTTGATAGTTTATATTTTTATCACACAATTCATTATTTAATACCAGTATCGTATTTAAAATTAAGGAGGGGGGGGAGGGGGGTAAAATCTGTTATTCTACTTTACTATTGTTTGTTTGTTCTTCTTTGTCGAAAAATAAATAAATAAAAAATATAAAAAAAATTATGATTTTTTTTATAATGATTTAGGTAGCTTGTATTTGGTAAAATTTAAAATATAAAATAATTTATATTGTCTTTACTACTTATTTTCTTGTTTGCAAACATGACCTGAGAAAGCAGTGAAATAGCTTTAATATTTTCTGATTGTAAATTGTTCTGAAAATACCCCCCGGAGATCAGAAGAGTAAACTTTAGTAATTCAT
>JAVTVY010029279.1:0-12660 GCA_036873755.1 Hanleya hanleyi
CACAACGGGCACCTTCTTTTCAGACCTTTAAAAAACCACCCTCGATCAGGACACCCCACATCTCCAGAGCCGTGACACGTGGCAAGTCAACGCGACGAACACGACGCCGGACACAACCGCCCAAGGCCTGGAACACCTATTAAAACCAACAGCAGCAGCAGGACGGCTCAGTCGCCATGTTTTACCTCACCCTACCCAGTAACAGTTCGCTGGATGTGTTTCCTGACAACACCGTGGCCAAGTACGCCACCCAGTTACCGCAACCGTTGCATTTACCTGGACGATGGGAATGTGGCCTCGTGGATATCCAATACCCTTACTCGTGGTGCAACGTGCGAGCCAATGAAGTGTGGTACAGGGTCACCTACGAAGGCAAAACACCCGACTCACCCTGCCCGAAAGAGGCCAATACGATACCCCCAAAGAGTTCATGGGTGGGCTGTCAAGACTGATGCATTATAAGGCGCTACGGGGGTGACGGATGGTACGCTTACGCCTGATAGCCTTGCGCTTCAAGAATCACGTGGACTTCGATTACAACGCACACAACGACAAGGCACAGCTTATCGTCTCCGGCAAGGCGAGTGTCGTACTGAGTGCTATTCTACAGCAAATGCTGGGTTTCGATCTAAATACGTTCGCTGGTCCCACCGAACACCATGGCGAGATGCCGATGGATATGAAGTCGGGTATGTACGGACTCTACGTCTACTCGGACGTGGTGGACAACCACATCGTGGGCGATATCAACACACCTCTGTTACGGGTGGTCCCCATTAAAAAAAAGTATGGAGGTCAAGTCACCCACAGTTTTACCCACATGCTCTACTTGCCCGTACGACAAACCGACATCAACACGATCACGGTGGATATAAGAGATGACACGGGACGACCGGTGGCATTCGAACGAGGAGAAGTGGTGCTGACACTTCATTTTCGACAAGCACGTGCTCCCCACTTTGTATAATGAAGGTGCCTTACGAGTGCGATGCACGCAGCTATATGGACTATTATGCCCAACAGGCCGGGGGTGGCTTTCCGGTGTTTAGTGGTGCACGCATGCAACGTGGACATGGACTGGGAACATACTCGGCAGCATCGTCAAAACGTTCCTGCCCTTGGTGACGCGTGGGGTGAAAGCAATCAGCAAACAAGCGGTACGCAGTGGACTGCAAGTGGCCGGTGATGTCTTGGGGGTTACGGCACCCAAAGAAGCCTTGAAACGGCGGGCCAAAGAAGCGGGAGGCGTCTTGGTGGCCAAAGCACAACGCACCGTAGGGAATAAAAGACCTGCACCAGCGATACCACGCACCAGTCGACGACCGACCCAGCGACGACACACATCGAAGACCCAGGATATCTTTTCTTAAACATGGCGCCAATCCACGCCGAGTCTGCCCCTCCACCAACAGTGAATTTGATTTGTGGACCGTGCCGCCCCGCACAAAGCCGGTGTCAGACCGGGATTATGGGTGGAGCATCTCCCGCTCTCCAGCATCCAACGAAACCGGGCCATCGGGGTTTACCATCAGTAATGCGGATACGGCCTATGTGGTTAGCCCATACCTACTTGTATGTGAAAGCCAAGGTGGTCAATGGAGCTGGCACCAGAATCGCTGACCAAGCAACGGTGGGCCCGACGAATCTCTGGCTGCACTCGATGTTCCAGCAGGTGGATATTTTTCTCAGCGACAAACTCATCAGTGACTCCACCAACACGTACCCCTATCGAGCCTACATCGAGACACTGTTGTCGTATGGCCGAGAGGCTAAAATCTCAGCTGACAACCGCTTTATTCTACAAGGACACGGCCGAGCACATGGACACGGCGGACAATGGGGGATATAACAAACGGAAGGCTTTCACTGCGAACAGTGCCTCGGTGGATGTGATGGGTCGACTGCATGCAGACATGTTCATGCAAGACCGGTATCTCTTGAACAAGATCCCCATCAAAATCCGACTGATACGGGCGCCTCCCACCTTCGCCTTGATGGCCACTAACGTAGAGGGGCATGTAGCTGACTATAAGATTGTCATCCAAGACGCAGTCCTGTATGTCCGAAAAGTGAAACCGAATCCAGCCGTTCAATTGGGACACATGAAAGCCTTGGAAACAAAACCAGCCCAGTACCCTATCCGACGTGTGCAAACCAAAGTGTTCTCTGTGTCTGCTGGAAATATGAGCGCCAACAAAGAAAACCTGTTCCTGGGGAACTACCCAAGCGATTGATCCTGGCCTGTGTGGAAAATACCAGTTTCAGCGGAGCCTACCCAGAGAATCCGTTTGACTTTAAACATTTCGGCATCAATTTTGTGGCCCTGCATGTGGATGGACAACAGGTGCCAGCTACGGCCTTAACCCCGAACTTTGGGCGGAGGAATTTCATTCGAGCCTATCAGAGCCTGTTTACAGCCACCGGTCAAATAAACCAGGACGAAGGGAATATGATCAGTCGGGAGGACTACGCGAACGGATACACGTTGTTCTGTTTCGATCTCACCCCCACCTTAGAGAACGACCATCAGCTGGCCCTGGCCAAGCAAGGCAACTTACGGTTGGAAATCCACTTTGCACGAGCCCTCGCGACCACCGTCAATGTGATCTGCTACGCCGAGTTTGACAACATCATTCAAGTGGACAAGGCGCGCAACGTCCTGTGTGACTTCTCCACCTAACATGGATACAGACCAGATAACCACCGTGCTTGAGAATGACCCAGAGACACGTAGGGTCTTTCAAGGGGTGTTCGCCCGAGATGTGTTTCCATTAGACCGTATGTATCCGGCTGCTTACGTTCTCAACACGGATCCGATGGATCGACCCGGTGAACACTGGGTGGCCGTGTACTTGACAGAACAGCAGGGGGAATACTTTGACCCGTACGGTCTGCCACCCTCCATCCCGATTTAACAGACTTCATGGATCAAGGCACAGAGACGTGGTGTTGGAACAGTCAAACGTTGCAAAGCCTGACCAGTGGCGTGTGCGGACAATATTGCTTGTTTTACCTGTACCATCGATGCCGGGGAAGACCTTTATCTACTATCGTACAGATGTTTGACGAGTACCCCCAGGCCGACGACCGCGATGTACTCGTCTATGACTGGGCCGCCCATCATTTCAATGTACAAGCCCCGTTCTGGGCTTAAGTTAATGACAAGCCCCTTGTTCTGGGCTTCAATGTACAAGCCCCTTGTTCTGGGCTTCAGTTAATTACAAGCCCCTTGTTCTGGGCTTCAGTTAATTACAAGTCCCTTGTTCTGGGCTTGAGTTTTCACGTGGTTGTTCTCACGTTGTTGTTGTTCACTGAATAAAAAATGAGATCTCACCAAAAAACCCTGTCTTGTGTGTTTTATTCATAATGCATCAATGCCCAATGTGGAGATTCAGTCAAACTGAAATCAGTGGTGTAGGATGGGGCCAAAATGTAACCCATCAAGTTTAGAATGCAAGAGCACTATAGTAAAAAATAGAGAGCCAATGAAATCAGCCTACAGACCAAGGACGTGTTTTTGGTCTAGGTTTGGAGCGGGCATTTCATTGAGGTACGTGTATACGGTGAGTGAAGAGACTCGTCCAACACGTATAGATTATGTTGATGACTATAAGTTATAGGTAACCCATCAAGGGCACTATAGTAAAAATAGAGAGCCAATGAAATCAGCATACAGACCAAGTACGTGTCTTTGGTCTAGGTTTGGAGCGGGCATTTCATTGAGGTACGTGTATACGGTGAGTGAAGAGACTCGTCCAACACGTATAGATTATGTTGATGACTATAAGTTCTAGGTAACCCATCAAGGTTAGAATGCAAAAGCACTATAGTAAAAATAGAGAGCCAATGAAATCAGCCTACAGACCAAGTACGTGTCTTTGGTCTAGGTTTGGAGCGGCCATTTCATTGAGGTACGTGTATACGGTGAGTGAAGAGACTCGTCCAACACGTATAGATTATGACTATAAGTTCTATGAGCATAATGCATGAAAGTGGCTTTGAACATCGTATTAGCCAATCAGTGGCCTAGAATGGAGCCAAAGGTAACCCATCCATGTCCAGAAAAACATTATCCGGGTGTACAAGAACCCAGATGTAGGCGCGGACGTCAGCGAAAGCACACCGTGAGTACCCCAATTCGATTGGCTGATTGTTCGACCGCTGATTGGTTCTTTTTCTCGACCGCTGATTGGTCCAAATGGAACTGCCCATCTTTCCCAGGTTCATCTAGAATCCCCATTTTTTGTGCTCAAGCTCTGACTATAGCGATGCCGCAACATTGTCTCATTGGACATTGGACCGTCTGACCTGGAGGTGACCCTTTGACCTTTTGACCCGCGCCCGCGCGCGCACTGCCGGGGATGACGCGGGATGACGCGCGCGCTGCGGGGCGCTGGGGCGGGAAAACACCCCGGCGGTTGAACATTGGAACTCTTGTGGGTTTGGAGGATGAACATACGGACGTCTAAGGGAAAAAATTGGAACTCTATGTTTGGAGGTAGTGTTTAGTGAAAACCCGGAAGTGACGTGACAACCCACGTCACCTGCGTATATACTCCTGTAAAATAGAGCCGATTTTATTTCTTTGGAAGGGGTAAGGTCAATAGGACTTGCGCTTTTTATACTACTAAACTGTGAAGTAGATTACATCTTACATAGGCCTTAAGGCCGTGATATGCATATGAAGTATTCTGGGGCATGGTCAGTACTTTCCAATTTTCCCTTCGTCTACTACTCACCGATTTTTTTGATTTTTTTATTATTTATTTATTTATTTATTTATTTATTTATTTCCTCGAGAGCTTTAAAATAAGACCTCTCTCTACCCAATCGGGCCACTAGTGCTCCACCTAGACTCCAACATGTCCACCCCGTATGGATTTATACATACTAATATCCCAGTATATGAGTGTATATGGGTCTATATGGATCTATATACAAGCCTACGCGGTACTTTCAAATTTTTTCCCATCGTATTCTACATGATCAACCTCATAGCTCATAGTAAAAGCCATAAAAAAAACCGATCACCCCTATACCCATACAGGCCAAATATAGCGGACATGATCTTCGCCTGGGAATTGGTCTAGTCCGAGTTGTCTCCCTTGCACCAAAGCGTATAGATGGGACTGTGGTTTGGCTGGCGCGATTATCCGGGCAAATTGCCCTTGAGCAGCCATTTTGTTAGCGTTTTGTTAGCGTCCTGCATACGGAGGACGATTTCACTGATCATTGTGTTGTTTTCTGAGCTGGGGAACATTCTCTGTCGCAGTTTATAACGGAACTTTCTTCCTTTCGGTGTCCGCTGAGATGAATAATGTGACGAAACTCTGCACGATTCATCGCCTGCATGTATACCCGTCACACGTAGACTGTAATCGAGGGAGTGTGTTGTGTTGTGTTCGAGCGGACGCATAAATTTGTGTGATATCAGACAGGAAACGTGAAAATTGATATTCTTTCACAGATTTCGAAGTGTATACAGTTCTGGTGAGCTGAACGCAGCCTTTATGAGCAGCGATTGAACGATGATGTAGGCCACCGAACAGGTTTTGTGGAATCAACATTCTGTAACACTCCCCCCTCCCTCCCTTGACTGGAGGGATTTTATCGGACATCTGCAGTACGGAACGCTATTTGTTGCATACATTCGCTTATCGTGGCAGTCCGTATAATTTGTCAATTTTTGTGTTTGGTTTCGTGAGAGAGGACGACATTGGTTTTCATTAGTGCAAAACTCCCGCTCCCCGACTCGCACCACAACAGTGAAAGCTGGTGGATGAAATTCTACTCCACGGGAACGGTTGGTGATACCCATATTTTTAGCATACGAATGCATCGTGATGAAGGCTTCATGGTGTGTTATACCCACCTAGGAAAAAAACAGCCCCAGATCATCTGGACTAAACTCTTTTATCAGGTAAGCTAGAGTTTAGTACTATACTTGCGTTGAAACCCATGCAGACAACCTATTCAAATTTCAATGCATTGGCAACATAGCGTCGCACGAAATATACGCGCCCCTGTTGACCAGGATTTTTTATACTCCCACAACAACAGACAATTTGAAGACAATTTTCTAGCGGGGTGTTTTCTTGAACATAATTGCTGTAATATACTCTTCTTTTTGTGGACGCTAAATATAGGGGAGAAAATGGCAACATTGTGACCAAACCATAACAGTTGACAGCTGTAAAATAGATACCGTGGCATAAATTAGAGAGAGCATTTCAGTACACCTCAAAAAAATGAAACCTGGACGGGTATCCTTCATCTCGAGGGGACGCAAGTTCGATTCTTGCTTTCATTATGTGAGTATGTGTTGGACATGTGATCTTTAAATTTTATTATCATCAATACACCTAAACGGTATAGTTCAACCCCACCCCCAGCCCAACCGATGCCCCCTCATGAATGCTTCACATTGATACCTCACTCGACCCCACTGGACCAGTAGTCAATCCCCTAGCTCCAAAAAGGCTATTTCCATACCCTTGGGTCACCGCGCATGCGCAGAATGACCCTAATTCAACCCCACACCCAGTCCATCAGATTTTGATACCTCACTCGACCCCATTGGTCCATTAGGGGCTCTCCTAGCTCCAAAAAGGCTATTTTCATACCCTTTGGCCGCCGCGCATGCGCAGAATGCCGATAGTTCAACCCCACACCCAGTCCATTAGATGCCCCTTCATGAATGCTTCAATTTGATACCTCACTCGACCCCATTGGACCATTAGGGGCTCTCCTAGCTCCAAAAAGGCTATTTTCATACCCTTTGGCCGCCGCGCATGCGCAGAATCACCCTAATTCAACCCCACACCCAGCCCATTAGATGCTCCTTCACCTAAGCTTCACTTTGATACCTCACTCGACCCCATCGGACCATTTTATCTAGGGACTACTTTTTCTCCGCGGAAGCTTTTTCCCGAGACCGAATCACCGCCAGACATGACTGCATCACCGCGGATGAATACATTCTTGCACTCACTCACACCACCCACACATAGGCCGCCATCTTGTCCCACCACCCACAGCCGCCATCTTGTCCCACCACCCACAGCCGCCATCTTGTCCCACCACCCACAACCGCCATCTTGTCCCACCACCCACAACCGCCATCTTGTCCCACCACCCACAGGCCGCCATCTTGTCCCACCACCCACACGCTCCCACCACCCACAGCCGCCATCTTGTCCCACCACCCACACGCCGCCATCTTGTCCCACCACCCACAGCCGCCATCTTGTCCCACCACCCACAGGCCGCCATCTTGTCCCACCACCCACACGCCGCCATCTTGTCCCACCACCCACAGCCGCCATCTTGTCCCACCACCCACAGCCACCATCTTGTCCCACCACCCACACACACACACACGCATGCGCACACCGCCACAATACCGCCACATTTTTTTTCTGCGCATGCGCAGTGAGGCGCTACCATATCTACTTGCTTGCTGTATACTACTTCGGTGGGTGGTTACCCCATATCATCCTCCAGGTGACACTTGGTCTTGACGCTTGGATCGTGTGGCCATGTCATCCAAGTTGCCACATGAACAGGTGCAATAAAAGCGTACCTGAGATACAACACATATCACGAATCTTTAGATTCTTGGTATGTGCTTTAGAATAGGTTAATCAGAGGACTATACTGTGAAATCATATATCAGTATGTCGGCACCTCTTCCCAATTCCCTTATGCGTTGTAATTTTTACCTGTATATGGCGAGATTCTGCTGGTGGACATTTCGTCCCCGAGGACCGCCCCCTGTACAGACCTTTTGGTCTTTGATATAAGTTGGCATTGTGGGAAGTTGATGCTGGGTCGACATCGGGCCGTACAGACTAGTCTTTTGTGTTAAATACCGTCATTTTCATCTGACGACGATATAGCTCACCAACCCCCAGTGTACGAGTTGTCACATCGACACAGTTCGCTAATTACCAATATACGAGTTGTCAGAGCATTTCCATCATAGCTGTCTCGATTTGTATCTAATACTGCTTATGCCGGTGCTAGGGGCCGTGTGGCCATGTCATCCAAGTTTCCACATGGACAGGTACAATAAATTACCAGCGTCTAGTCCGTCATTCATAATTTAGCCGTCGTCCATTAGAGAATAATCCATAATCCAAAGACCTATTCCATATTCCATATAACAGTATTAGCACCAAATTCAAAAAAACAATCATATTATACATAAACATAGGCTTGTTTCCTGCAAGAGAGAAGCGGTCAACAGTTTTCAATGATGTTCCAAAAATATCAAATTCGTATCGCTGATCAGTATTCTTAATCCATAATATTCGTTGTAAAGTCGTCATCTAGTGAATGATGTATCTCAGTCACGCTTTGAATGTGACTGTTCATATGAGTACCGTGAGGATCTTGAAGTACATGGGTTCATACCGCCCCTAGCCCCCGGTTAAGCGGAATTAGACACAAGTTACGAAACGTAACGCCATAGATCTTGCACGCTACGCTCGTATTTTGCTATCAGCAAGCGATATGTATCGCCAAATTTGAGAAACATTGAGTGGAGGCGCTTGGTGGTGTAGCCCTGTTTTATAAGTTTCTGCAACAATGTTTTGTGACGTTGATTGAAATCGTCACAATTAACACAGGGTCTAGCAAATGCTACTAGGCGAGATATGTATACGCCATATGCAGGTCCCACTGGAATATTACTGTCCAGAAAGGGATAATTTACGATGTCGAAATTGTAATCATCTCTTTTGTCATAAAGTCGACGAGAGAGAATGCCCGCTTCATTTTTATAGAGATATAGATCTAAATATGATGTGTCTGTAGGGCTGTCTGTAGTTTCCTTCAAATCCAGTGAAGGTGGATATATATCCTTCACTGCGTCATTTATATAGCGATTATCCACAGCGAGAAGATCGTCTATATAGCGTTTGGTGAATGAGAAGGAACGGGGTTTGAATGGATCGGTTTTTGAAAGCGCCTGCATATAGTCATATTCATAAGAGAACAGATATAGGTCAGCCAATAGGGGTGCACAATTAGTACCCATTGGAATACCTATATGCTGTTGATATATTGTGTTGCCAAATTTCTAATAAATTTTGTGTTGCCAAATGTTGTTACCAATAAAAGCGTACCTGAGATACAACACATATCACGAATCTTTAGATTCTTGGTATGTGCTTTAGAATAGGTTAACCAAAGGACTATACTGTAAAGTCATGTGACTGTCAGTATGTCGGCACCTCTTCCCACTTCCCTTATATGCGTTGTAATTTATGATGGACCTATGCATGGGATCGCTGGTCAATTCAAGCGGCAACCGGCTATACTATTCATAGATCGCCATGGCTGTTTTTCTGATGGATGGGCGCTCTTGTAAATTATCCTGCCCAGCATCCTACCGCTGTTGCAATACGGTCCCAAAAGGTAGGTAGGAGCTTCCCTCATCGTCTAGGTCGGGGTTATTTGCCTGCCTGTTAGTGGGTAGGCTCTCGGTATCATTGGATAGACTCTCAACAGTCTCTGCATCATTATCTTCCTTTGTGGGCTCATCGGCTTCTAGCCACTCGGTCTCTCTACACCCATGTATATTCCTCTTGTGCCGCATCATATCACAGTGTCCCGTCCACAGAAGGTGCGTCCACACTCAAGACGTTAAGCCATGTTGAGAGCTTTAACGTCGACTGTATTCGTCTATCGGTGAGGCCTGTTTTTATAGACGGACGTTGACGGGCGTTTATGTCGTTATGACAGAGGTTGACGGGCATCGCCGAGCGTTGTTGGGCGTCAATGCCATATGATTCAGCTATGGGGTCCTGTGGTGATCGAGGACGCTGGGCAGAATAAGAAGCAAGAGCCTTACAGAGAGGTGATCCCACGCATAGGTCCATTATGAAGACCAAGCGTCATTTGGATGTGGATATGGGGTAACAGCCCACCGATGCCCGGAGAAATGCGGCCAAAATGCGAAAACAGCTGTTCCAGAACATGTTGGCTCAACGGTATCCTGTATACAGGGTTTAGGTGTGTATGCGTGTGTGTATGAGTGTGCGGGTGTGTGTTTTTATTCACTCGCACCAGCGTTAGGGCGTCACTGCTTGAAGATTGGCGTCGGATGCGTTGAGGCAGATGTCGAGGGCATTATGACGGTGCGACCAATGACGTCACTTCAAGCGGAGGTAGCTATACCATGGAACTCTCATGTTCAACCCAACCGCACCAGTATGCCAGAGTTAAGGTATTCAGAGCCGACATACAAACCCGGGTCCACGAGTCACTCCTATGGGTTAGTGTATAGGGGTGTAGGTATGTCTCAAGGGCGCACTCGAGCGACGCTCTAATTTCGCTACTATTGATGACGTCACCAATTACGTCACAGTCACGTACGAGAACTTCAATATGATACACTGTATACTATTTGTGGACCAAGGATACCCCCTTCATCGCTCAAACAGACCCCTGCATACTTCCCAAAGGCCCCTTTATATACTACTGTCATACTGCGCATGCGAAGAATGATGAAACCGGACTGCACGCCAGTCGAACTCTCCCCCACGAGTGCTTCACTGTGACGCCCCATACGACCAATTCAGACCAATATTGGTCCACCTCGAGGCTAAATCAAACATCCATTCAAGTGACATTTTCCCGCTATTCTCCGCCTGCGTATGCGCGCCATGGTAGTTACTTCCATGACACACCAGCCCAGTCGGACGCTGCCCAACGAGTGCTTCAAACTGACACCTCACACGGCTTATTCGGACAAAGAATGGTTCCTCAATCACTCCCAAGCACCCCCAAATTGCCGGTTATCGCTAGTCACAAATGACATGGACCTCCCTCAAGGTGTAGTCTATACCACGAGAGCTTCAATTTGAGAGCCTACACGCCATATTTGGATGAGATATAACCCCTCAATATCTCAAATATGCCCCATCGCACCTCCAAAATGCCCATTTTCGCTAATACTCCTGGACTGCGTATTGTCTTACTTTCACTACACACCAGGTTAGTCGGACGCTCCCCCACGAGCGCTTCAAACTGATATTCATTTAGGCTCGCCTCCACCTCGAAAGTCCATTCCAAGACCCCTCTATGGGCAGCCATTTATGTCAAAATTAGCAATTACAAAACCTAAAGCCAAACTCAGAAAAGACAGCATATCTTACAATGTACACTGTAATCTTAAACGCATTTTATATTCCTGCAAATAAAAAAACCTTAACTTTGAACGTATACTCAAACCGAAAACAAACGGTACGATGTTCGAATACAAACTCAGAATGAAAAGTCTAGTTCTGGACGAATAGCCAGTCCGACACAGAGTGTGACCTATTTGAAAACGAAGAGTATAACTCAGAACGAACGAGCTGTTTCACAACGAACAACGTTCCTTCGGAAATATTTCCGGAAATAATCGGGTCATTCCGAATGGTAGAATGATATATGACGTGAAACTGGGCCGCTATTTCGACTTCCGCTATTTCAGGTCGTGACCTCAAAATGAATGTGGTTATTTTTTGCCCCTAGGTTAAAGTGTACCAAAAGTTTTGAACTTCAGATATCAGATAAAAATGTTTACATGGACTTGCCATTCTCATCTTGTAAGACTCCTTACTATGAGTCGCTCATGCAAACGACAGCCACCCCCGCATTTGGGAGAAGCAGATAGAGGCGCTCGAGTGGTCTCCCGTCTGCCGAGCGCCTCCTCGATTATAAAGTACGTTCTGAAAGAGGTCGTTCGTTCTCTGATACGTTGTACGTGCTGAAATATACTGTTCGTTCTGAGTTCGCTTGTATTATCGTTTGGAGAGAGATGAAATATGCGTTTAAAGTTAGGATCCTTGTTTACAAAAAGATGACATAAGCGTTTATACTGACGCTTTATATCGTTAGATACGTTTTCTGTTGTGAGTTAAGCTGTACAACCCGAGCTGGTAATTTTGACATAAATGGCCGCCCATAACCAGGTCGAAGATTAAGATAAGAACGTACCCCACCCAATTAATCAAATATCAATGGTAATTAGCTTCTGTGAGAAGACCACGATATTTTGTGAATGTTTTTCAAAGGTCATAGTTGATTAATGAAAATGTGATACACGCAATTGTCGACCCTTGTTTTTCTGCGTAAGGAATCTTCTATTTCTGCGTAAGACGGAAGTGTGATTTAAAAAATAGTAAAAACTTAACATGCATTGTTAACTTTCATTTAAAAACAGTAGAAGTTAGCCAATGAAATAAATGGTTTGAGGGCATCGCTTGCTCTGCATTTAATCGAGACGTAAACAAGAATTCAGGATTTGGCATGAGAGTTCTAGTTGGAATATATCGCTTTGAATTTGGCTTAACCGACCATTAACATAACATTTGATGCAGAATTTGAAGGTGAGTTATATTTCTTGATCAAACCGTTTTACTTACATAATAAATAACTTACGATATGTATTATTATCGGGGTAGCTAAGATAATCTGGAAGAGCCGTCTTCATTTTAAGGTTCAAAACACTGAACCAAACGTGATAAAATAATCTCATACCACAGTCACGCCGGGGTTATGTAAGAATTAAGAATATGTAAGCAACCCTATTAGATTTGACGATATCGTCGATATTCCGAGTGGTAGCCTACACCAGTAGTAGAGAAAGGCTATTACAGCGCACATTTT
>JAVTVY010029280.1:0-12111 GCA_036873755.1 Hanleya hanleyi
AAAATATTCCTAGTATGAATTTTTAAACTTTCATCATAAAATTGAGACTGAACTGTTTTTTGTCTAATTCCCACATAAAACACGAGTGGTATATATATATAAAGAGTAGGCTAATTCGGCAATCTCCGGCAATCTTCGGGAATGTCCGGCAATCTCTGGCAATCTTTTTATCAATGTTCGCCAATGTTCGACCCAGAGTTATCTGCTCCTGATTTGGGTCAAAGGTCACATCCGGGTCAAAAGGCCAAAGATCATTTTCTGCCACGTGACGGCCCAGCAAGAGGTATCTGCCCCTACATAAGACCCCAGTGACTTCCAGTGTTAATCTTCGGGGAATGCATGTTTGGGGTATGATTATTGGGGTGGTCATGTTTTCTTTTTTTCTCTCTCTCTTGTGTATTTTACTATGGGGTGTGGCACCTTGTTTTCTTTGTCTCGCGATGTAGAACACGGTGGGAGGGGTCCCGAATTTACTGAAAATTTCACCCAGGTCTGGGGTCCATTCCGGCGCAGTGGACAATGTTAGTCCCAATGGGAAACCCACTCATGGACATTTGCACCTTGTTTTCTCTATCTCGAGCTGTAGAACACGATGAGAGGGGTCTCGAGGTCATGGGTTGACTGCCGCTGAAAAGTTCCGGACTGCGCTTGCGTATTCCATTTGCGTTTTGGGGCCTGGGTGGGCCACTATCGGGCTGATTGGGCCGTCTGAGGTACCAAAGCGAAGCACTCGTGAGAAAAGGGCATTGGGCTCTAGGCGGACCAATATTGGTCCGAATGGGTCGTATGGGGTATCAGTTTGAAGCACTCGTGGGGGAGAGTCTGACTGGACTGGTGTGCAGTGAAAGTAGGCCTTGGACAAAAGAGAAAAAAAGTGGACAAAAGAGCATTAGAATGGACGTTTTTCGGTCGAGATGGCCCAAATCCATTTGTGCCACAGAGGAGTTTTACGAATAACAATATATATGTAACTCCGAAGAATGATATCATGGTTAGAATGATCTATATTTCAACTTAATTCAAAGTCATTTTCAAGAGCTCGTACTGCATGGGTCAGGGCATTGATAAATCGGGCACACAAAATCTGCAATCCCAAGTCCTTGTTCAAGAAAGAACTCGACCTCATTCGAGATTATCTATCTTGGAATGGTTTCCCAAAGTATGTAGCCAACAAACTAATTAAAAGATTCGTGAATGATGCAAGCAAGCCAACCCCGTCAACAAGAAGACCTACAGACATCAGTGCCAAATCCTCACCTAAACTATTTATTAGACTGCCATATATCGGTAAAATAGGAGAACAATATGTTAAGAGAATGCTCAATAAAATCAGACGTTGCCTAGATAAAGAAGCTAGAATCATAGTTTTATGGAAAACAACCAGAATATCTGAAATCGTATCGCCGAAGGATGTCATTCCGGTTGAATTTAAGAGTAATGTTGTCTACCAGTTCACGTGTCCAGGTTGTAAAGCCAGTTATATTGGAGAGACACAGTGTTGTATTATGAAAAGACTTCAACAGCATTCTTATGACAAAAACAGCGCCATTTTTAACCATATCAATTCATGTGAACAGTTTAATTTCTTTTTCGCCATGGACCATTTCCTTGACACTGATACTGAACCTATCTCAACTGTGGACAAAGTGTTCTTAAACACCCAAATAATAGACCGAGCAAATCATTGGCGTGTTTTATTATATAAAGAAGCATTGGCAATTAGAACTAACAAGCCAAGCCTCAACAATGGAATTTGTGCCTCGCGGGAACTTTTAATCTTCAGATAATGAGCTTGAATCAGCATTGACCCTATGAACTTCATACTAACGCCATGAGCTGTTTTAACTGTTTTTGTCACGTATTGTATAGTATTGTTTTAGTCTGCACAGTGTTCACTGTCGTTAGTGTATATATATCATATCTCTCACTTGCTCCAATTTGTATCTTGAAAATGACTTTGAATTAAGTTGAAATATAGATCATTCTAACCATGATATCATTCTTCGGAGTTACATATATATTGTTATGGCCCAAATAGTGAGCGTACTAGGTCGAAGAGGGTAATCATGTGAAACGCTCTTCGAATCCGATCAAGTCATGGGTGAGTGCATGTAAAACTTTTCCCGGAAAAATCCTGAAACACGGACTTTACCCCTAAAATATGAAAAACTCCTATCAACCAGGCCTAGGTGGGTTAATATCGGATCCCAGCGGATCGTGGCCCGCTGAGAGGTGTAAGATTAGTAGAAGAGAAAGCAGAAACCCAGTATATTTGCCCTATGGCCTTTGTGGAGCGTTTTACCGTAATGCCTTAACGCCCTATCTGAACGCAACTTGTCCGCCCCCAAAACGTCTCTGTTAAAAAGCCTTCAAAACGCCTTCAAAACGCAGCCAAAGCCGTCAAAACTCTGACAGCGCCGCTAGAACGCCGACAGACTATCGACAACGCCGCCAAAACGCGGTCAAGGTCGCCAGAGCCACGCCAAAGCACCGTCTGTGCATTATCTTTACGACAATATCAGAATCGAGTACGAAACCGCCATGTTTGATGAAGTAGGTTAAATTTATACAGAATTGAATCACATGATGTCTTTATAACCCGCATTTATAAACAAAGGTAAAGCCTCTTAAAGTTCGCACTGCAAATGTAGGTGTTCAAGGACTCGACCAATCCAAACGCTTCGTTACATGCGCCATTTGCAATCACATGAGAGTTTAATATATGGAGAATGTGATTTAGGATAAAAATTCCGTTCTAATCACCAGACCAGTGTAGACGTAGCGTATGAAACAACAATGTAAATACATGGATGTTATTGAGAAAATAAGTATAGTGAGAGGTAATTCGATTTTGATTTTGAAGACTACAACGCACATGTGCGACTTAGCTGTAACATATTCAAGCTATTTTATGCTATGGTATCCATAGAATGCTATGGTATTTGTTCTGAATACGAACTCGCATTCTATAAATACTTCCTCATTTGAGCCGTTTTTTTTATCTGGCGGTCACATAATTCATCATTTTCCAACAGATGACTGGATAGGGCTATTACATCATCGCTATGAAACATGTGTACTCAATACCGCTCGAACCGGTGCTAGGGGTCATGTGGCCATGTCACTCAAGATCACTATTGATTCTTGTGCTGTTGTTCGAACTATGCAGTCAGTATATTTGTCTGTGGGATCATATGACTCCACACCGGCATCGTTTCCCACCACCCGTTAAATATTGCGTTTAATCAGTGTAAGTATTTTAAAACAAAGGAAATTAATTGAACACATTAGCGAAGAGAAATGACGTTATCAAACCAGAAAATTATATATAGTCAATATCGAACAATTTGTTAAAGTAATACTAAAGCTATTGCGAACAAAGGAAGAAGGGAAACAACTATGTCAATAATAATATATGGGATATATAAATATCATCGAGGAAGCTATTCAAACTGATACATAAATAAAATACACGTTTTATTGATCAAGTTTTCAACACATGAGTGTAGAAACACAAGATTACACATTTGTACGTAATATATACATATAACAGTCTTTTTACATGCTAACAATTTACTTTTATTCATCAGTAACATTTTGTTTGCACTTATATATTTGAATCTTCAAGGTCTGACTTATATTCCCAGCTCTCAGTTTCTCGAATTTTATAGCGTCCTCGTGCTTAATATTGTTCTCGTTTTGAAGCTGACTGACAGTCTTCATAATTTCGTTGGAAATATGATCGTTTCTCATCTTATGGCAATTGATAACGTAGCCGTAAAACTTTTGACATAGCCTCTTTTCCATTGTTGGAATATTGTCCCTCATGGAGATTTCACTCGATTCATCGCCGTCATATCCTTGCTTCAAATATTGTCACTTAACCCTTTATTCGTCCTTAGAAACGGTAAACCTTCGCGTATTAGTAGGTTGGTATCTATCCTTACGATGTATGTATAGTTTCTTTATAAACACTCTCATCACATGTAAAATACTCTCCTTCACGATGATCGATTCCAGTCATGTTCGTAATCTGACCCTGACTCTTTTGTTGCTCATCCTGTTTAAACCATGATGTGAGTATCCGTGTATATAGTCCATCCCAAGCTTGTACATTTTTTCAGCCATTTCAGATCCTCTACTTGTCGGTATATCATGCTAGTAGTATACAAACGGTAAATTGAGTTAATAGCGCGTCAGTGCGCATGCGCAGAACCTTGGGTGACGTCACAATTGGGCGTGTGCGCATGCGTGTGTGTGTGGATGGTGGGTGCTGGGTACAAGATGGCGGCGTGTGTGTGGATGGTGGGTGCTGGGTACAAGATGGCGGCGTGTGGATGGTGGGTGCTGGGTACAAGATGGCGGCCTGTGTGTGGATGGTGGGTGCTGGGTACAAGATGGCGGCCTGTGTGTGGATGGTGGGTGCTGGGTACAAGATGGCGGCCTGTGTGTGGATGGTGGGTGCTGGGTACAAGATGGCGGCCTGTGTGTGGATGGTGGGTGCTGGGTACAAGATGGCGGCGTATGTGGATGGTGGGTGCTGGGTACAAGATGGCGGCGTGTGTGTGGATGGTGGGTGCTGGGTACAAGATGGCGGCGTGTGTGATGGTGGGTGCTGGGTACAAGATGGCGGCGTGTGTGGATGGTGGGTGCTGGGTACAAGATGGCGGCGGCATGTGGGTGGTGTGAGTGAGTGCAAGAATGTATTCATCCGCGGTGATGCAGTCATGTCTGGCGGTGATTCGGTCTCGGGAAAAAGCTTCCGCGGAGAAAAAGTAGTCCCTAGATAAAATGGTCCGATGGGGTCGAGTGAGGTATCAAAGTGAAGCTTAGGTGAGGGGGCATCTAATGGGCTGGGTGTGGGATTGAAATATCGGCATTGTGCGCATGCGCGGTGGCCGAAGGGTATGAAAATAGCCTTTTTGGAGCTAGGGGATTGACTACTGGTCCAGTGGGGTCGAGTGAGGTATCAATGTGAAGCATTCATGAAGGGGCATCTAATGGGCTGGGTGTGGGGTTGAAATATCGGCATTCTGCGCATGCGCGGTGGCCGAAGGGTATGGAAATAGCCGTGTTGGAGCTAGGGGATTGACTACTGGTCCAGTGGGGTCGAGTGAAGTATCAATGTGAAGCCTATGTGAGGGGGCATGTAATGGGCTGGGTGTGGGGTTGAAATATCGGCATTCTGCGCATGCGCGGTGACCCAAGGGTATGGAAATAGCCGGTTTGGAGCTAGGGGAGCCACTAATGGACCGATGGGGTCGAGTGAGGTATCAAAGTGAAGCTTATGTGAAGGAGCATCTGATGGGCTGGGTGTGGGGTTGAAGTATCGGCATTCTGCGCATGCGCGGTGGCCGAAGGGTATGAAAATAGCCTTTTTGGAGCTAGGGGATTGACTACTGGTCCAGTGGGGTCGAGTGAGGTATCAATGTGAAGCATTCATGAAGGGGCATCTAATGGGCTGGGTGTGGGGTTGAAATATCGGCATTCTGCGCATGCGCGGTGGCCGAAGGGTATGGAAATAGCCGTGTTGGAGCTAGGGGATTGACTACTGGTCCAGTGGGGTCGAGTGAAGTATCAATGTGAAGCCTATGTGAGGGGGCATGTAATGGGCTGGGTGTGGGGTTGAAATATCGGCATTCTGCGCATGCGCGGTGGCCGAAGGGTATGATTTTCTTTTTTTTCCTTTTTTTAATAGTAAAAAAAAAATTTTAGAGTGTATTATACACTCCTGAAGGAGCTAAAAATTTTTTTTTTTTTTTTTTGGAGGTAGTGGGTCGAGTGAGGTATCAAATTGAAGCTTAGGTGAAGGAGCATCTGCTGGACTGGGTGTGGGGTTGAATTAGGGTCATTCTGCGCATGCGCGGTGACCCAAGGGTATGGAAATAGCCGGTTTGGAGCTAGGGGAGCCACTAATGGACCGATGGGGTCGAGTGAGGTATCAATGTGAAGCATTCATGAAGGGGCATCTAATGGGCTGGGTGTGGGGTTGAAATATCGGCATTCTGCGCATGCGCGGTGGCCGAAGGGTATGGAAATAGGGGATTGACTACTGGTCCAGTGGGGTCGAGTGAGGTATCAATGTGAAGCATTCATGAAGGGGCATCGGTTGGGCTGGGGGTGGGGTTGAACTATACCGTTTAGGTGTATTGATGATAATAAAATTTAAAGATCACATGTCCAACACATAATCACATAATGAAAGCAAGAATCGAACTTGCGTCCCCTCGAGATGAAGGATACCCGTCCAGGTTTCATTTTTTTTGAGGTGTACTGAAATGCTCTCTCTAATTTATGCCACGGTATCTATTTTTACAGCTGTCAACTGTTATGGTTTGGTCACAATGTTGCCATTTTCTCCCCTATATTTAGCGTCCACAAAAAGAAGAGTATATTACAGCAATTATGTTCAAGAAAACACCCCGCTAGAAAATTGTCTTCAAATTGTCTGTTGTTGTGGGAGTATAAAAAAATCCTGGTCAACAGGGGCGCGTATATTTCGTGCGACGCTATGTTGCCAATGCATTGAAATTTGAATAGGTTGTCTGCATGGGTTTCAACGCAAGTATAGTACTAAAGTCTAGCTTACCTGATAAAAGAGTTTAGTCCAGATGATCTGGGGCTGTTTTTTTCCTAGGTGGGTATAACACACCATGAAGCCTTCATCACGATGCATTCGTATGCTAAAAAAATATGGGTATCACCACCAATCTCATTTCCATATATATTTTTTTCGAAATTCACAGATATTTCCATCGGTAAATCCGGTGTTCAGTATACCACGTGGATGAAATGATTTCGGCCAACGGCACATACACACATGTTTCCTGGCTCTTCCTGGTGTTAAGCCCGGCGCACACGAGAGATATCAGCAGTTTCAAGAAATTGATTTCAGTTCCCGCATAACGTCTTCTTCAAGTCCATTTTGAAGAGTCGAGCGTATGAATCGAGTGAAAATAACATGCGATTCATTGGCCTGTCCGGTAAAACTGCTGAGCTGTTGGCTTGCGTTCGCCGCACACGCTGAGGATTTGGCCTCGCGAGGTGTGATGCGGGTCGGGGGGCGGGAGTTTTGCACTGATGAAAACCAATGTCGTCCTCTCTCACGAAACCAAACACAAAAATTGACAAATTATACGGACTGCCACGATAAGCGAATTTATGCAACAAATAGCGTTCCGTACTGCAGATGTCCGATAAAATCCCTCCAGTCAAGGGGGGAGGGGGGGAGTGTTACAGAATGTTGATTCCACAAAACCTGTTCGGTGGCCTACATCATCGTTCAATCGCTGCTCATAAAGGCTGCGTTCAGCTCACCAGAACTGTATACACTTCGAAATCTGTGAAAGAATATCAATTTTCACGTTTCCTGTCTGATATCACACAAATTTATGCGTCCGCTCGAACACAACACAGCACACTCCCTCGATTACAGTCCACGTGTGACGGGTACATGCAGGCGATGAATGATGCAGAGTTTCGTCACATTATTGATCTCAGCGGACACCGAAAGGAAGAAAGTTCCGTTATAAACTGCGACAGAGAATGTTCCCCAGCTCAGAAAACAACACAATGATCAGTGAAATCGTCCTCCGTATGCCTACCCGGGGCGCGGTAAAACAGCAAGAAAATTGTAACAAACGCTAACAAAATGGCTGCTCAAGGTCAATTTGCCCGCATAATAACGCCGTTCAAACCACAGCGCCATCTATACGCTTTGGTGCAAGGGAGACAACTCGGACTAGACCAATTCCCAGGCGAAGATGATGTCCGCTATATTTGGCCTGTATGGGTATAGGGGTGGTCGGGTTTTTTTATGGCTTTTACTATGAGCTATGAGGTTGATCATGTAGAATACGATGGAAAAAACTATGAAAGTACCGGGTAGGCTTGTATATAGATCCATATAGACCCATATACACTCATATACTGGGATATTAGTATGTATAAATCCATACGGGGTGGACATGTTGGAGTCTAGGTGGAGCACTAGTGGCCCGATTGGGTAGAGTGAGGTCTTATTTTAAAGCTCTCGAGGAAATAAATAAATAAATAAATAAATAAATAATAATAAAAAAAATCAAAAAAATCGGCGAGTAGTAGACGAAGGGAAAATTGGAAAGTACTGACCATGCCCCAGAATACTTCATATGCATATCACGGCCTTAAGGCCTATGTAAGATGTAATCTACTTCACAGTTTAGTAGTATAAAAAGCGCAAGTCCTATTGACCTTGCCCCTTCCAAAGAAATAAAATCGGCTCTATTTTACAGGAGTATATACGCAGGTCACGTGGGTTGTCACGTCACTTCCGGGTTTTCACTAAACACTACCTCCAAACATAGAAGAGTTCCAATTTTTTCCCTTAGACGTCCGTATGTTCATCCTCCAAACCCACAAGAGTTCCAATGTTCAACCGCCGGGGTGTTTTCCCGCCCCGCCCCAGCGCCCCGCAGCGCGCGCGCGCGCGCGCGTCATCCCGCGTCATCCCGCGTCATCCCCGGCAGTGCGCGCGCGGACGCGGGTCAAAAGGTCAAAGGGTCACCTCCAGGTCAGACGGTCCAATGTCCAATGAGACAATGTTGCGGCATCGCTATAGTCAGAGCTTGAGCACAAAAAAGGGGATTCTAGATGAACCTGGGAAAGATGGGCAGTTCCATTTGGACCAATCAGCGGTCGAGAAAAAGAGCCAATCAGCGGTCGAGAAAAAGAACCAATCAGCGGTCGAACAATCAGCCAATCGAATTGGGGTACTCACGGTGTGCTTTCGCTGACGTCCGCGCCTACATCTGGGTTCTTGTACACCCGGATAATGTTTTTCTGGACATGGATGGGTTACCTTTGGCTCCATTCTAGGCCACTGATTGGCTAATACGGTGTTCAAAGCCACTTTCATGCATTATGCTCATAGAACTTATAGTCATAATCTATACGTGTTGGACGAGTCTCTTCACTCACCGTATACACGTACCTCAATGAAATGCCCGCTCCAAACCTAGACCAAAGACACGTACTTGGTCTGTAGGCTGATTTCATTGGCTCTCTATTTTTTACTATAGTGCTCTTGCATTCTAACCTTGATGGGTTACCTAGAACTTATAGTCATCAACATAATCTATACGTGTTGGACGAGTCTTTTCACTCACCGTATACACGTACCTCAATGAAATGCCCGCTCCAAACCTAGACCAAAAACACGTACTTGGTCTGTAGGCTGATTTCATTGGCTCTCTATTTTTTACTATAGTGCTCTTGCATTCTAAACTTGATGGGTTACATTTTGGCCCCATCCTACACCACTGATTTCAGTTTGACTCAATCTCCACATTGGGCATTGATGCATTAGGAATAAAACACACAAGACAGGGGTTTTTGGTGAGATCTCATTTTTTTTTTTATTCAGTGAACAACAACAACGTGAGAACAACCACGTGAAAACTGAAGCCCAGAACAAGGGGCTTGTAATTAACTGAAGCCCAGAACAAGGGGCTTGTACATTGAAGCCCAGAACAAGGGGCTTGTAAACTTAAGCCCAGAACAAGGGGCTTGTCATTAACTTAAGCCCAGAACGGGGCTTGTACATTGAAATGATGGGCGGCCCAGTCATAGACGAGTACATCGCGGTCCTCGGCCTGGGGGTACTTGTCAAACATCTGTACGATGGTAGATAAGGGTCTTCCCCGGCATCGATGGTACAGGTAAAACAAGCAATATTGTCCGCACACGCCACTGGTCAGGCTTTGCAACGTTTGACTGTTCCAACACCACGTCTCTGTGCCTTGATCCATGAAGTCTGTTAAATCGGGATGGAGGGGTGGCAGACCGTACGGGTCAAAGTATTCGCCCTGCTGTTCTGTCAAGTACACGGCCACCCAGTGTTCACCGGGCCGATCCATCGGGTCCGTGTTGAGAACGTAAGCAGCCGGATACATACGGTCTAATGGAAACACATCTCGGGCGAACACCCCTTGAAAGACCCTACGTGTCTCTGGGTCATTCTCCAGCACGGTGGTTATCTGGTCTGTATCCATTTTAGGTGGAGAAGTCACACAGAACGTTGCGCGCCTTGTCCACTTGAATGATGTTGTCAAACTCGGCGTAGCAGATCACATTGACGGTGGTCGCCAGGGCTCGTGCAAAGTGGATTTCCAACCGTAAGTTGCCTTGCTTGGCCAGGGCCAGCTGATGGTCGTTCTCTAAGGTGGGGTCAGATCGAAACAGAACAACGTGTATCCGTTCGCGTAGTCCTCCCGACTGATCATATTCCCTTCGTCCTGGTTGATTTGACCGGTAGCTGTAAACAGGCTCTGATAGGCTCGAATGAAATTCCTCCGCCCAAAGTTCGGTGTTAAGGCCGTGGCTGGCACCTGTTGTCCATCCACATGCAGGGCCACAAAATTGATGCTGAAATGTTGAAAGTCAAACGGATTCTCTGGGTAGGCTCCGCTGAAACTGGTATTTTCCACACAGGCCAGGATCAATCGCTTGGGTAGTTCCCCAGGAACAGGTTTTCTTTGTTGGCGCCCATATTTCCAGCAGGCACAGAGAACACTTTGGTTTGTACACGTCGGATAGGGTACTGGGCTGGTTTTGTTTCCAAGGCTTTCATGTGTCCCAATTGAACGGCTGGATTCGGTTTCACTTTTCGGACATACAGGACTGCGTATTGGATGACAATCTTATAGTCCGCTGCATGCCCCTCTACGTTAGTGGCCATCAAGGCGAAGGTCGGAGGCGCCCGTATCAGTCGGATTTTGATGGGGATCTTGTTCAAGAGGTACCGGTCTTGCATGAACATGTCTGCATGCAGTCGACCCATCATATCCACTGAGGCACTGTTCGCAGTGAAAGCCTTCCGTTTGTTATATCCCCCATTGTCCGCCGTGTCCATGTGCTCGGGTGTGTCCCTGTAGAATAAAGCGGTTGTCAGCTGAGATTTTTAGCCTCTCGGCCATACGACAACAGTGTCTCGATGTAGGCTCGATAGGGGTACGTGTTGGTGGAGTCACTGATGAGTTTGTCGCTGAGAAAAAAATCCACCTGCTGAAACATCGAGTGCAGCCAGAGATTCGTCGGGCCCACCGTTGCTTGGTCAGCGATTCTGGTGCCAGCTCCATTGACCACCTTGGCTTTCACATACAAGTAGGTATGGGCGAAATCCACATAGGCCGTATCCGCATTACTGATGGTGAACTCGATGGGCCCGGTTTCGTTGATGCTGGAGAGCGGGAGATGCTCCACCCATAATCCTTGTTCGACACTGGTTTGTGTGGGCGGCACGGTCCACAAATCAAATTCACTGTTGATAGAGGGGCAGGACTCGGCGTGGATTAAGGACATGTTTTAAGAAAAGATATCCTTTGTCTTCTTCGATGTGCGTCGTCGCTGGATCGGTCGTCGACTGGTGCGTGGTCTCGGTGGGGCAGCTCTTTTATTCCCAACGGTGCGTTGTGCTTTGGCCACCAAGACGCCTCCCGCTTCTTTGACCCGCCGTTTCAAGGATTCTTAGGGTGCCGTACCCCCAAAGACATCACCGGCCACTTGCAGTCCACTGCGTACCGCTTGTTTGCCGATTGCTTTCACCCCACGCGTCACCAAGGGCAGGAACGTTTTTACAATGCTGCCGAGTATGTTCCCCAGACCATGTCCTCGTTGCATGCGTGCACCGCTAAATACCGGAAAGCCACCCCCGGCCTGTTGGGCATAATAGTCGGCATAGCTGCGTGCATCGCACTCGTAAGGTACTTTCATTATGCAAAGTGGGGAGCACGTGCTTGTCGAAAATGAAGTGTCAGCACCACTTTTCCTCGTTCGAATGCCACCGGTCGTCCCTGTCATCTCTTATATCCACCGTGATCGTGTTGATGTCAGTTTGTCGTACGGGCAAGTAGAGCATGTGGGTGAAACTGTGGGTGACTTGACCTCCATACTTATTTTTAATGGGGACCACCCGTAACAGAGGTGTTGATATCGCCCACGATGTGGTTGTCCACCACGTCCGAGTAGACGTAGAGTCCGTACATACCCGACTTCATATCCATCGGCATCTCGCCATGGTGTTCGGTGGGACCAGCGAACGTCTTTAGATCGAAAACCAGCATTTGCTGTAGG
>JAVTVY010029281.1:0-119618 GCA_036873755.1 Hanleya hanleyi
AGTGGCACACCTGCTGTAACCAACCACGACGTACCTCCCCGTCTTAGTGAGTGTGTATTGTACTCTGAGGGTGGCAACCCAATTTTGTACAGAAGTGCGCCAAATTTAGATCTGAACCCAGAGTCTGATAACGCAACAAGCCGCCCCCCATACATGTATGAAAAAAGTGGTGTATCTTCCCCCAGAGGCCCAGACATAACCAAAATTTTTACTATGGCAGAGGCTGGACATATGGGATTGTCGGGCAAAAAAGGTAGAGCCACCTCGTGAGTCCTCTGGTTAAATTGTATAGTCTTAGAGGCACGAATTCTTAGAATAATGCCTCTAGAGACCACCCGCATGTCTGAACGCAACACACATTTAGATTGAATAGTCTTATCTGTGGGGCTAGTTATATTACTGATACGTAACAACCCAAAAAAAACCAGTGATGATAGTGACCCATAACTGTAAATCTGGCAAGGCATTCATGTTAAGTTGGAGCCGTATCTCCAGCAAGTGAGGCAACGTCAGCGGCAACTTAAAAGAAGGGGCCGATCCCTTAACCCGCTTGATACCTAAAAGGAGAGACCTTACCCTCCAGTTATCTTTAAGGGGGTCTGGTAACTCATGCTCTCTGAAGTACCCTCACTGCATGGAGATATTGCTTAATGGTAGATAGAGCTTTAGACCTCGCCAGATAACTAATATAACGCAACAGGGTTACAGTTGCAACTGGTACAGGTAGTTCATTAATGCTAGCACAAAATTTACGAAAACAGTTCATTTGCGACAGGTAGGACCGACGAGTTGAGGTAGACAGTGCCTTAGACTCCCAATACAATGACTCGTAGTCCAGTTGATGTAATAAGTTTGCCATTGCCTGATCTGTTTTGAGATAAAACACATAGACTTATGAGATATATGATTTGGAAGCCAATAAAAAATTGGTTCAGGCAAATAGAACTGTCTATACAAAATATCAGAAAATCTGCCCATTTGGCCAGGGACATGAAACCTACTAATCGAATCTGCCAGGCCATTACAAACGCCGGGAAAGAATATAGCATGTATAGCAAAATCATATTCTAAGCACAAATTTGCCAGTCTATCTAATAACCCAAGGGCCTCTATGGAGCCCGTAGTTCCTTTATTTATAATACAGGCAGTAGCTAAATTATCTGTATATACAAGAACTTTTTTGTCACGCCACATTTCACACCACCTTTCTGCAGCTTCCACTACCATAGCTAATTCCTGAATATTTATATGCGAAGAAGCAAGCTCAGGCTTATCGAAATGCCACACAATATAAGTAAAGTCCATGTTGCAGAAAGCTCCAGCAGAAACAGGACAAGCATCGGTTTGCACATTGATTATGGGTCGCCAATCCCAAATCAGTTTTCTATTGCTAGTATGCATAAGCGTATAAAGCCACCAATCTAAATCGTTTATTATTCCGGATAATCGTGCTTTATGGTAAGCAGATTTAAGACCCGCCAACAGATTGTATATAGTTCTAGTGTGAACCCTGCCCCATTCTACAACATGTGATGCCCATGTCAGTTTACCTGCTAGCTTCTCTAACTGTTTCCTTGTAGCCCTACGTTTATTTTGAAAAGAGATAATTTCTGATATCAATGTTTCTAGTTTGCTTTGCTCTAGTGACAAACAGTTATTAATGGTATCAATTTTGATACCCAAAAACGTCAAACAGGTACAGGGGTCAACCACTTTGGACCAGTTAATCATAAACCCCAATGATCTCAGAAGAGAAATTAGCATATTGTATGCATCAAGGCAGTCTTCATAAGTCTCTTCAAACAGTACAAAGTCATCCAGATAGGCTACACAATTTTTCCCTCTTTTGTGCATCATTCGGCACACGCTCTGTGTAAGACGATTGAAAATACTGGGACTTAGTTTTGATCCGAACGGAAGCCTGGTGTCCACCATAGATGTCGGTCGGGTGTCACCCGCAAATGTCCACTGCAGACCAGTGTATATAAAATTACTGGGGTGTAGACCAACAGACCTGTATGCTGATTTAAGATCAATTTTTGCTAAATAGTAACCTGGCCCAATATCATTCAGGGCATCCTTAACAGTCTGATACTTAAAACTTTCTGCTTCTGCATAATCATTGAGACTTTGCCCCTCCGGTCTACTCGCGTCATGAATAACACGCACATCACCGTTGGCTTTTGGAACAGCCCCCAAAGCACTAATAATAATTGGGGGTTCAACAACCTTGACATAATTATGTTCGTTAAGTTCAGTCTGTATAGTCTTTTCTACCTCTACTTGATTTTCATATGCGGATTTGCAGTTCTTTGTAAAAGCTTTAACAGGAATATTTTCACTATTCACTATTGAAAAACCGTTTTTTACACCATCCAGCAAAAACTCACGGTCCGGGTCCCCCACTAACTCGCGATCCCAAACACTGGCACATTTTGTTATTGAGGAGGGACAAAACTGTGGTTGGGATGCTGGGAGTTTTTTGATGGGAATTGCCTTGACTTGTGATTAAACTCCCCATAGCAGGTACCACAAATATGTGAATAATTACACACTGTAAGAGAGCACCCGTTGCGCCCATTAAACTTCGCACAGATAGGTTTTCCTGTATTGGGATCAAACCGAGATTTTGAGGGGCCGGTTGGCGCAGATTTATTTTGCAGTGTAGATCCTACATTCCGGTTACTGGGAACCCCACGTTCACCCTTAGGACGTAATATGGCCTGCATAAGGAACTGATCATCCTTTTCCCATGATGCACCAGTTTGATGTTGTTTACGCCTAAATTCACAGTCAAAATTAAGCACGGTCGTCCAATCAAACAGTTGTCCAAAAGTAGCCACTTTTGCAATATACTGGGTGTAGGCGAGAGTAGTCTCTTGGGTACAACGGTCCTTTACGATCATCTCCTGAAGAATTTTTATTGATCCTTCCATATACTGGGTCTGTGATAACCGGTCATGGGGGACTTTATTATCTTTCAGTTTGAATTCAAACAGGCCCATATCAACATTTTTGGTCTGATTAGAATTAGGAGCAAGCGTGATATAATCTCTCACATATCTGAGCTGAGTTTTATCCGATGGGCCAGAAATCATGTTGAGAAATTGCCACATACCACTATTTTCAATCCCATGATGCTCAACTCCGGGTGTCGTAGGCACGGGCGGTGTCTGTCTGGAAGGCCCTACTTCTGCTGGGGTCGGTCGTCCATTACTCGCCACTTGTTGGAGAACATTAAACATCTCCGTCGCGGACAGTCCCCTGCCATCGGAAAGTCCCAGGAAGTTTGTCGACCCCGCCTGATGATCTGCGGCTGGTGTCCGTGAGACATCGTCGGCACTTGACGAATTTACCGAGGCCTGATTATTCAATGCTCGTTCTTGAGGTTCTTGCCTATTGACCGGCACGGCCGTGTACATATACCCTGGTATCTCGTGCAACGCATGCTTTAACAAAAGTCTTTGCCCGACGGACAGTTCCTGAAAAGTCTCGTCGACCATAGCCGGTGACAATAATTTGAGGCTTCTGACTGACTCAACCCATTTTCCATAAGACCTGCAACGGTTTCAGTGTTCAAATCATTTTCACTCATCCACTTTTTACAATCAAAATTGTTCTCCCGTGACCGCTGTTCACTCCTGGTACGCGGGGCTGAAAGTTCACTGTCTGCCATAATAAATTACGGGGAACCTACCGCCACTAACAAATTAGAAAGTCTTGGTGTATGGCACGTTTAAAAAACACGAGGCACGACGACATAAAGCACATAAACAGGCACGAGACATCTAAAAACAGCTGCACGCTTGCAAGCAGAAAGCTGACTGCGGGAACAAAGCACAATGGCGCCTTAAATCATGACTTTGCACGGGCGCTTGCAGCGCCACCACTGCCCAAGAACTGATGACGTATACCGCAGAAAAATATCCCTGGGCTGTGTTTTACGTCAATTCATATAGTTTGGCCCATATTATTTGTCATGATGTACTGCTGTCGCGCCTCTCTTTGGCTCTCAGAGTTAGAGTCTCTTTAACGGCTTTCCTGATGGATCACCTGAATGTGAGTGACTTCCTGGATTGCCATCGTGATCTCCTGGATTATCATCGTGACCTGGATTGCCATCGTGACCTCCTGGATTACCATCGTGACCTCCTTGATTGCCATCGTGACCGCCTGGATTGCCATCGTAACCTCCTGGATTGTCATCGTGACCTCCTAGGAATATCCCCTCACTCATTCCTTCTTAGTCCATTTGACAATCTTGTGAATGGTGTAGAGAATATTTCTTGAGAATGGAATCATAATCAACTGGATCAACCCATTATCATTCCTTGTCTATCATTGTATACATTTTCACATTATATCTTGAAAACATGGTCTGCGGGAAAGGATTACAGGATATATTAGCTCATGGGTATCAATTTGCCCTGGATTGTAAGATGATTTCGGCCGAATGTGATGATATTAAATATGCGCGTGAGTTATGATGCCCATACATCCGAGGGGTTTTAAAAAAACACGGGATGATCATTGGTGATGTGGTATCGGGTTCTGAGTGTAGTAATCAATTCTTCCTATGCATATACATATAGGCCATTACATAAATTAGGTTATGATAATCAAAGAACTATTAGTACACGGAATCGCTTCGAATGTGCTCGTTCGGGGCTTCTGTGTTCTGAAAAATGTCGAAAGGCAGAAGCCCCAGTATCCATAAGGGGGAAGGAAGTGAGTTCGGGTTTAGGTACCATTATATACATATATCACTATATAAAAGTTCTTCAAAGTAAAAATATTTCGTCACAATGAACCAGTACACACTATTTTGCTAAATTTAGAAATAAACAGTCCCAAGAGGGACCAAATACAAAGTATACGTTTCACTGCAGAAATTTTTGTACACTTTTATAACAGTTCTCAAAATTGTCGATATGATGTACTCGATATTTCCTTCCGAACTACATGTTGATATCCAGAACATTATGTAGAGGAAACCATGCCAGGCAAATACGAAAATATCATATCACATACTGGTGGCACATGACCAACATATAGTTCACAGGTACATATTTGATGCATATGCCATTAACTAGTAAAATAAACGCCTATTTTGTAGACTGGGTTATGAAAATTCTGGAGATAAACTACTTCTAGGGAAGTGATGAATTATTTTACGAAATACTTATGCATAAACTGGTCATTTTTTGTTATATATTTTCCTTTGAAGGACATAGGCTAAGACATCTACACATATACACTAATTCTTGCTTTAAATTCAATTCGGTGATCTACATAATGGACGGTAATATTAAACAATTCTGAACCATGTAAATCATAGCCCATGAACCATGTAGAACATAGTCCATACACATACCTTCTCAATGATAGCTATATTCAATATTTGGTCAAAAGATTTCAGTACGCGTCTGATATGGTAAGCACCCCCAATAAATTTCACGTTCATTCACACTTAGTTCGATATGTGAACAATCTTGCAGGATTTTATTTTTTATATTGGTGTCTTTTTCTGTATAGACAGCCGACAATATGGAACACATACCCTAATTTTCATTCTAGAATGCCGCTAATGACCTACTGACCTACAGACCAGGCAAGCTTTAATTAATCAAAATAAATTTTCCTTGAGAGGAATCTTCCGTCTTACATACTTTCATAATTATACCTTACATGTAACATAAAAAGCAGCAGAAGTGGAAATATGGTGTCAGTTTTTACCCCTATACCTCCTAAGTTTCGGGATTTTTAACGATTTCCGCGATCCGCTATATCCTTCTAGCACATTACCTACCCATGTTTCAGACTGGTCCCTACCCTAGAATATCCGCGTCCATAATCCAAAGATCTATTCCATATTCCATATAACAGTATTAGCACCAAATTCAAAAAGACAATCATAATATACATAAACATAGGCTTGTTTCCTGCAAGAGAGAAGCGGTCAACAGTTTTCAATGATGCCGGCAAGACATCATGATGTTCCCAAAATATCAAATCCGTATCGCTGATCAGTATTCTTAATCCATAATATTCGTTGTAAAGTCGTCATCTAAAGAATGATGTATCTCAGTCACGCTTTGATCGTGACTGTTCATATGAGTACCATGAGGATCTTGAAGTACATGGGTTCATACGACCCCTAGCCCCTGGTTAAGCGGAATTAGACACAAGTTACGAAACGTAACGCCATAGATCTTGCACGCTACGCTCGTACTTTGCTATCAGCATGCGATATGTATCGCCAAATTTGAGAAACTTTGAGTGGAGGCGCTTGGTGGTGTAGCCCTGTTTTATAAGTTTCTGCAACAATGTTTTGTGACGTTGATTAAAATCGTCACATTTAACACAGGATCTAGCAAATGCTACTAGGCGTGATATGTATACGCCATATGCAGGTCCCATTGGAATATTACTGTCCAGAAAGGGATAGTTGACGATGTCGAAATTGTAATCATCTCTTTTGTCATATAGTCGACGAGAGAGAAGTCTCGCTTCATTTTTATAGAGATATAGGTCTAAATATGATGAGCCTGTGGGTTATCTGTAGTTTCCTTCAAATCCAGTGAAGGTGGATATATATCCTTCACTGCGTCATTTATATAGCGATTATCCACAGCGAAAAGATCGTCTATATAGTGTTTGGTGAATGAGAAGAACGGGCTTTGAATGGATCGGGTTTTGTATGTATAAATAACGTATACATACAACGCATTTTGTTTGGCTATCCTATTTCATTGTCATGTATCAAAAGGTGGGAAATCATTTTATTCATAATTTGTTTTTTAAGAAAAACAACAACTTCAACGACGACACCCACTGCTGATCAATCCTATGTGCCAATTTGGTCCAAATTCCTTTGAATTCGATTTTGACCGCAACTTGTTCCATAATTCGAGCGGCTGTTTAGTTTATAATGGAAATAGATTATTGGAGAGAATGATTCAGTAAATGGTCAAGATGGAGTTGATATATCAGAGTTTTATCTCATGTTTAAATAATTGTTTTTTTAATTAGGTGCTAATTTTGTTGTATGAATTAGGTCTTTGGATTATGGACGCGGGAATTCGTGGACTGTTGAATGACGGACTAGACGCTTGTATTTTAAACCAGTGCACGCTGACGGACAAATTGTCCCCAAGGTCGGGCCCCTAATCCTAACATCCTAATTTCACTATGGCTACAACTATAGAAAATAGTGGTAGACAGATCGGAGGAATCTTAGTGATGGTTCCTTGGCTGATTCTCTAATAGACTGAAATGCACTAATTAAACGCAACATTAAAAGGGCGGTGGAAAACGGTACCGGAATACTGACAAGTGGTCATATGACCCCCAGACAAATATACTCTCTGTATATTTTTCAAACATCACAAGAACCAAAAGTGATCCCCGTGATGATTTGGATCCCAGCCACGCTTTAATTGTACCTGGTCATGTGGACATGTCCACACGACCCCTAGTACAGGCTTTAATTGTACCTGGTCATGTGGACATGTCCACACGACCCCTAGTACAGGCTTGAGCGGTAATATCTTTTCATTACAAATGATAGATATATTTCTGACAGCAAAGCAAGGTCATGACACCAAACCGTATAATGTTACACTCGATGATATATTGCACTCGATGATTGTTTAGCACCAAATTCTGTATGTAATAATTCTACGATTTCTAAGTGTGGTCACAGTGTTCACTCTTTAATACTTCAGCTTCATTGAGGTCCACGTTAACTGGTAATATCCTGTAAATTCGTATGTTGATCTTATGTGTAAACCTGTACTTATTTAGTTTTCTGTAAAAAGTGTGCCAACAGTATGTTGACAAGACCACCCAAAGTTTGCATCTGAGGGCGAATGGTCACACAAAATCCGTTAGAAGAAAGCAATTGCTTATAGCATTTTTGTCTGGTCCGTTCATGGCTGGGACACATTTTAATATTCAGATCATAGACATAGTCTACCCATCTAACAAGGATTCCTCTTTGGATTTGGGAGAAACATTCAAGAGCGGGAACTATTCTGTATGCTAGAACTTGATCAGTATATCCGTATAGTTTAAGTGATAATGTCATTGGTTTCGGCAATGTTACAAACCGCCATTCAAATATATCCAATATTATCCTGTTTAAACCCCACCAACGGACATCGCAGACATTGTTCGAGAAAGTTTAACAGTACGTCATATCACTTTAAATTACTTAATGGATATAACCAACACACCCAACAGTGTTGTGTACAGCCCCGTATGCGTTGCCTCCGAGAGCAGATGAATCTAAGAGCCAGAGATATACAACGATCTGCGTCTTTCGGAAATATAATGCCACCCACGTATTGTCCACTGAACATAATCGAAACATCCCAGGACCGGATTTTATTGAAACTCAGCTACTTGGATAAGGGACTGGACATAATTAATTTACCACGAATCCTGAATGATTCAAGTATGCAACGTTGTACCAAACTATTTTAAGTTCACAGAACTCCTTGCATTTCATACAAATATACTAAATCTATAACTACCAAAATATTTAATACTCTAATGCTGTCTAGGAGTTTGACTAGAACGTATACACGTCTGAAGGCTATGATTGTGGTTCGTCAAACTTTATCTTTTCACCATGCATACATATTGTGACTGGAAACTTGATAAATTAACTGATGAAGAAAGAAAACCTTACTGATGAATGGACCTAAATATGGAGAGCCGAGAGGAATAAACCTAAAAGGTCGACCCCAATATAGTCTTCACTGCACTGGAACAATACATTATTGAGTGGTCAAATCGTAAAAATGTTGAACTTACATTACATCGGCAAGAGCAAGTTAATTGAAACATTCCTCCATATTGACAGAAGTGGCCTTTCCGAAGCAGAGCAAGTACTGAGAAACCTCAATTCGCAAGAAGTTCTAGCAAATCTCCAGAGTAAGGTCGTCATAATCCTAGCAGACAAAGCTCCAAATAATATATTTGTATGTAAATATTACTATTACCAATTGTTGGTCAAATAATTGCCTATAAGCATACAATAATCACAAACTGCATTTACTCTGGAAGATTCATTTAACAACCACAAAGGTATTTGTCTTCCAACTCCTCATAACGATGTGCCAAAAGTGTTCTGGATTCCAAAAATGCCTGAAACGCCATGCAAATCTAGATTCATAGCTGGACCTAGAAGCTGCCCCACCTAGTTTAATTCAACCATGTTTAGGAGGACCCTTCTGAGGTATGATCATTTTTGGAAAAATAATGCGCCACTAATTTGAGAAATTCAAAATGTCTTACGAATGTCTTCCAACCACTCTTAACGATACACCAAAAGGTACTGGACTCAAATGCTTATAACATGATACAGAGCTAGATTCATAGCTTGATTTAGAAGCTGCACCACCAAGCTTCTTTCAACCATGTTACAAGGCCCAGTAACATATCCCCGGGGCTAGGGGCTGTATGTACCCATGTATTTCAAGATCATACAGTGTTCATATGAACAGTCACAATCAAAGCGTGACTGAGATAAATCATACTCTAGATAACAAATTTACAACGGATAGTGATCTGGAGATACGAATTTGAAGATACATATCGCATGCCGATAGCAAAACATGAGTAGCGTGCAAGATGTATGGCGTTACGTTTCGCAACTTTTGTCTAACTCCGTTTAACCTGGGGTAAAGGCTCGTGTGAACCCATGCACTTCAAGATCCTATTGGCGTTAATATGAACATCTGCAATGAAAGCGTGACCGAAACACATCAATCTCCATATCTCAGAACGAAAATCATATGGATTAAGAGTACTGATCAGCGATCATATGGATATTTTTGGAGAACATGATATCTTGTTGGCATCATTAAAAACTGTTGACCGCTTCTCTCTTGTAGGAAACTAGCCTAGTTTTATGTATACTATGATTTATTCTTTCTATGCTATTATATGAGTTAGGTCATTGGATTAGGGATGCGGAAATTCTTTAATGAACGACGGCTGAATATTGAATGACGGACTAGACGCTTGTATTTTGATATTTTTGGTACATCATGATGTCTTGCCGGCATCTTTGAAAACTGTTGACTACTTCTCTCTTTAAGGAAAATAGCCTATGCTTATATATACTATGGTTGTTGTTTTTGAATCTTGTGTCAAAGCTGTTATATGAATTAGGTCTTTGGATTATGGGCGCGGAAATTCTTTAATGGACGTCGGCTGAATATTGAATAACCGAGCAGACACTTGTCTGTATTACATGACTTGGAAATACTACAGAACTCAGCAAGAGAACCATTCATCCTTGTATCCTCGTAAATGCGTGTCAGTAGCCTTAAAGTGTTGATGACTATCAACATGTTTTCAAGGTCTTGGCGCTGTCTGACTTTATTCTCTTACATTACCGTTAATAATTCATGAATGGAGAGATAAAGCATTTCTTTTGTTCTAATATACTGGGGTTTGTGATTTTATGTCCTATAGAAGCGTTGCTGCTCTCCATTTTATGTCCCCAAGAAGCGTTGTTGTTCTATCCCCCCAATATCTATTCATCGTATTGTTAATCTATCAGTAGGAAATCTTCAATGCTATACTCAATAATCTGCCATGTTACCCTTGTTAAGCCCAACTCACACTACGAACATTTTGTTGTATTAGAACAAAAACACTGTTCAGAACATGTTTTGTCTGCAGTGTGAGGGGCCCAGAAACATACACCATCTGTTCGGAACAATTGTTCGTGAGATCAAACTTGTTTGATATTGCGAACATGTTTTGCCTTGAAACAAGTTTTTGTCTTCAGTGTGTGGTGATCGCGAACATTTTGCCGAACATTTACCAACAGTTATCCAATCAACTGGCAGCTGTGGGTCATGTGACGAAGCCGCTCTCCCATGACACAACAAAATGGCCTCACTGCTTGGTCGCGGCGACTGGCGGTCAAGAGAAAATGTTCGTAGTGTGAGGTTACCACGAACAAAAACACGAACAAACTGTTCTGTTCTAATACAACAAATTGTTCGTAGTGTGAGTTGGGCTTAAGGATGTCCGTTTTATTTGGATATAGGATATATTTGTGCGATGTAAATGAAACGACGAAAATGAGCCTCCAGATCGGAATTATCAGGAATAATTCTTATATTCCCAATTCTATAGTCCAATGCGTCTTCCTTGGAGAATCGATAAGTTTTCTGAATCTAAAATGTGTGACGATCTCGCTGCTCACCAATCAACACCACCCGAGTTACTTTTCTTGTCTAGCTGGTCTGTCATCACAGCTCCTGAGCTAGCGTTTCTAATTCAGCTTAAACCGGTGTCAGGGGCCGCGTTATTGTCTCATAGTTTTCACATGAGCAACATCAATACAATCGCAGCTGAGATGCCCGTGGAGGCTGAGGGGGCTTTTCTGTGAAGTCATATCTCATCAATTTATTATCATTACATGGTAGAATTCTGCTGGAAGACTGTTAGTCTCCGAGACCCGTCCTCCACATGCTATCGACGCATTCTTGCGTTTACCATGATAATGTTGAGGCGTTCACTCTATCAGATGATCATCCACTAAAATCAGATTCATGAGTTACTTATTCGAGCTAATCTATCACTACAGCTCCCGAGCTAGCGTATCTAATTCCGCTTAAGCCTGTTCTAGGGGCCGTGTGTTTACTTCATAGTTTTCACATGAACATTTGCAATAAAATCGCGCCAGAGGTATCAAGACTACGTCCTAGTATCCTACGTATTCTTGTCTGAATGTGAGGTATCGGGGGAGAATTTCCTGTGGAGTCATATGGTTACCTTTTATTCGCCAGTCATCGATAACTCTTTTCCTCTCTTACATTTCCCACCAGCAAGATCAACATCGAGCAGGTGGTATAATTAGCAATTATTCCGTACAATGTCGAATACTTCCGTACAATGTCGAATACTTCCGTACAATGTCGAATACTTCCGTACAACGTCGAATACTTCCGCACAACGTCGAATACTTCCGCACAACGTCGAATACTTTCGCACAACGTCGAATACTTCTCGCGGTTAATTAAGCATGAATAGACATGAGTATTAACCTAGATAAGCTATTCGTTGACCTGCTGTAATGTAGTGCGCAGAAGTGAATAGAAGTCTATCAAAATTTGTTTCGATTGTTTTTGCCAAATGGAATTGTATGCAGTAAGGGATTCCTTGATAAACCATATGACTAACTGAAGATTGTGAAATCAGCTTTTAAACTTTCAAATAGTTGAACGTTTCATTGTTGGCGTATCTATCGTGTTGACGTATGCGGATGCTGTGATATATGCTATTGTTACTGTATGTACGTCTTAGTTTATGTACATATACATATTCAATGCAATCTTATGTACTTTTAACTATGCATTTTAGTTCAAATACGGACACAACATACACCCAGTAATATTATATTATATAATCTTTTAGCTCAATTTTAATTTCACACAATATTTTGCTTATACATTCGTCAGTCTAATATCAAAACACGTCTGACTCTCTTATAATCACCCCCCCCGATGATCTGGCTGTAAATTATTTCATCCATTGCTGTTAGAAGTGTAAGATTTCACTTAGAGTAAATTCGTACTCACACAAACATCAGTATCCTATGTTATTCTTCCATCGACCCACGAGCGTAGTGTGTATATGTCTAGCTTTGGTATCACAATGATTGTGTCTCACTTTTGACATACCAATATCTGTTCTCGTATGAATACGCCTATTTGTAGAAATTATAAAAAGCTAACCATTTCAAAAGCCCGTTCATTCGCATTCACCAAACGCTATATAGACGACGTCCTAGTACTGGATAATACCTAAATTACCGACAGTGTGAAGAATATTTACTCCCTTCACTGGATTTGAAGGAAACTACTGATAACCCAGATGAAACATTATATCTGAACCCTATACCTATAGCTTTACAAGAATGATCAGGACTTTCTCTCATGACTAGAGAGACGATTACAATTTTGACATGGTTAACACCTGGATAACAATATTCCACAATGACCTGCCCACGTATCTCGCCTGGTAGCGTGCAACATCTCTGGCGTTACGTTTCGTAACCTGTGTCTAATTCCGCTTAACCCGGGGCTAGGAGCCGTTTGAATATCATGTTTTTACATCTCCGGGGTGTTCAATTTAACTGTCAAAATCGAAGAACGGCTGATCCATACATTGTCACAATGGAAGAACGGCTGATCCATACTTTGTCACAATCGAAGAACGGCTGATCCATACTTTGTCACAATGGTAGAACGGCTGATCCATACTTTGTCACAATCGAAGAACGACTGATCCATACTTTGTCACAATCGAAGAACGGCTGATCCATACTTTGTCACAATCGAAGAACGGCTGATCCATACTTTGTCACAATCGAAGAACGGCTGATCCATACTTTGTCACAATGGAAGAACGGCTGATCCATACTTTGTCACAATCGAAGAACGGCTGATCCATACTTTGTCACAATCGAAGAACGGCTGATCCATACTTTGTCACAATGGAAGAACGGCTGATCCATACTTTGAAAATGACTGGGACTTCATATGGATAAAGAATAATGGATTTTATGTATATCAATGAAAACTGTTGACCGCTTCTCTCTTGCAGGAAACCATCTTGTATTTGTACTATTTTTATTTCATACGCATTTGGACTTGGTGATGATTGTCATACGAAATAGATCTTTTGATTATTGACGATGAAATTCTTTGAGGAACGACGGTTGAATATTGAATGGATCTGGCGCTTACTGTTGTGCTAATTGGATAGGGTATATGTAATTTGTGTTTTAGCACCTGTAGTTGCTTACTACCAACTGGTTTTCTTCTGTTATATTGGAACTAGTTTGTATATCTTGTGATAAGAATGAGCACTCTTCCAAATAAGGAAGTTTCTGTGTTATGCCGCCCTCAATAGCGACATATTTCAGGTTTATTTCCTATTTCAATTGAAGTCATTTGGATAACCAGTTTCACGAAGACGCACGTGAATATTCCTGATGTTAATGGCCTGATTATTCTGTTATATTACAGGAGCTAAGTGATTGAATTCAGCACGGTGAGCCAATACAATTGGATTATAATTGAATTACTGTGGTCTGTTCGAACCGAACCGACGTGCGCATATTCCTTCACTATGTTGAGACCAAGCCATTTCGTTACAGCCATTTATTGCTGAGAGGCGTTTGAGAATCTAATGGGTGTTGGTAAGACTATTTCGGCAACGAATGGGTGTTAGACCCTAATGATTGTTGGGAATGACTACCATATCTCTCAAAGAATAAGAGCATTTTTGAACCTTTGGATTCAACAACAGAAAGCTTTTGGGATTAGCTGGTAATTACGTGGAGATAAGGTGAGTAGTGGCCCAAACCATATTTTCTTCCACATCAGATATGTAGTTCGCAATTTATTATGTAGTTTTACCGGAGAAAATAACATTAATAAACATTCTGAAAATCTGACCGAAACATCGATCAAAAATTATATATTTCCAATATGACGTCATGAGATAGATCTTACCGTTATAACCCTCACTATTATGGGGAACACAAATGGTCGGAGTTCAGCTTTAGGAGAGGAAAGCTCAGGATTCTAAGTAAAATGCCGTTACCGCAATGAGTATAATTATGATATTCAGAGATTTTATGCAAATGAAATTTGGAAACGTCACAAAGTGAAGACAAGACAATGAGCTAAATATATTCTGAAATATTCCCAAAGCTATAAATCTGATCTTCAAACTGATACTATTGATTATTTCTAGCATTATGCAAACTATTTATGTTCGTTGGAAAAAATGTATAGTAAGATTTTTTTAGAAATGCGGTTACCATTGCAACAAGTGACAAAGTGCATTAATTTGGAAATTGCACCGGTTTTCAGATAATTACTGAATATTAAGTAACAAACGTCTATGCGAGTCCTATGCATCAAAACTCAATTGAACTGCTTAAGTTGAAAACGCTTGGTTATCAGTTACTATGATAATCATATTCTGAAACTATTGGTAACTAAGTCACAAAAGTGATATCCAATAACCTGTAAACACAGTGTAAATGACATGCAAAAGAATCAGAAAATATGTCATTATTTGGATATAATTAGAGGTAGTTCACTGCGGGACATCTTAAAATGTCATTTGCATACCAGATTTGTACCCAATCCCAAAATCCGTGAATTGCAGAGATGTTCTAGTTTCATTAATCACTCTCAATTGATATGAATGCACATTTTCGGTTTTGTGGGATATGTTGGTTGACTTCCGGTAAATAAAGGTAACGAAACCCCTTGAGCACTTAGTAAACCGGGTGTGGTTGTTGTTGCTTTTTGGGGACTGCTATATAGGTTAAATGACAGATAAATAACGTGGTTTCTCGGCTGGCTATGTAAAATTTCGCTTACCTTACATCTTTGCTGCATCTGTGCGTTAAAGTTTGCTGAATGCCCAAAAATTGCCATACTCCGACAGTTCGGACGAAAGTATGCCTTGTTTTACCTCCGGAGATAACAATTTGGAGCGAAACCTCCCGAGAATGGGTGTTTGATTGGCCAGCGTGTTAGTCGTGCTGATCATATCAGCAAACTAGATTGGACACTGAAATATCTCCGATGGCTTGTAAGCGAATACTCAATCGAAGAAACGTTAAATCGCCAGTACTTTTTTCCATTTTACCTCTGAATAGCCGATTAAAGAAAAACAATGCTAATCAGAGTTACCGGTACGAATTTACGTACATGGATGATGGTGGTTCGGAACTGGCTCCGTCAGTTGATGTCAACGATGTGGCGCGTGCCCTTTAGAGTGACACTGTCAATTTATGACAGAAATGTAGTACCATATGATAATTATATGTGAGAAACAAAACACCAAAACTTTGATCGGAAGCGCTGGTAGACGACATTGTTTTCTTCATGACGGCGGGTCATGGCGTTTCTACTTAGACCGATGCAGTCGTGCGCATGGAGTGGGTCTGCAAAGCTATCGCATAACGAAACCAGTGAATGCATAATACAATTTAGCCATGATTGAAAGGTTGATCAACTTGTTCGATTGCACCAAATGTTTTAAGATTTCGCGTGATCTTGGTTGTGACAACAAGCAATGTTTTGAGAAGTGGGTCGGAACTGACACTGGGTCGGAACTGGCGACGTGATTGTAAAGGTTAGTTCAAGCATGATATATTATCAATATCATGGAGTAATGGTTGTCATTTTGTGGAATAAATTTTTTATACACGCTGGGGAAAATTTATAAAGGGAAAATTTATTCAGAGGTAACTATTAATTGTTGACAAACCCCAGAGTAAACGACTAATTAAAGCGGACAGACTATAGTACTAACTGTCCTAAGAAATGGCCTTTCCATTGTTCACGAGGAAAATCGTTTATGGACTACGGCTGCATATTAAAATTTGTATTGACGAACTACATGTCATACACTGTCAGATAGCTGGCGTTGACTTTTATCTTGTGATGCTTCTAATATCCCATTGACATACACCAATCCACTAATAAACAGTGTCTAAATGC
Source organism: Hanleya hanleyi (assembly GCA_036873755.1). Taxonomy (NCBI): domain Eukaryota; kingdom Metazoa; phylum Mollusca; class Polyplacophora; order Lepidopleurida; family Hanleyidae; genus Hanleya; species Hanleya hanleyi. The sequence continues at coordinate 16,560 of JAVTVY010029281.1, forward strand.
CGATGCATATCTAATTCCTGTGGGATATGTGCTACTAGTACAGTTCTCACAATTATAGGTAACATAGTTGTTGCCAAAAGGCTGAGCTAGGAAAGCGCAGAGGTATTGATCATTTTGACAGCCAATACGTCAAGGGAGAAAAGCAACAATTCAGCCGATACCGGCCTAAGGTATCTACAAGTGATTGATATATGACACGTCCTCGGGCTTTCATGTACTCGCTAAAATCATATCCAGCTTGTTCTATAGTTGAATATGAATCGTGTTACCTTCCCTTTCTATCATACAGTATAGTTTAGTACAGTTATACCAACTGTAGTGTAATGTGATGATCTTAAAATTATATATATATATGTTACAGCTCTGCAAGTTAAACATTATATATGTATCATAAACCTTACTAATAAAGGGGTGTCACGGGATTAATTTCGAGAGACGGGAAAAACACAGTTTTGCCGATGTTGTATCTTTATTATGCCAATAGGCCACCACTTGGTTCTGAAGGAAAACATATACATTCGATTAGAGTGTATTTCCAACAACCCGCCAGCCGGACACACCGTGAAAGCATGTGCCGTACATATATAAATTACCGTATCAATCTTTAAACATATTTATAGCATATTCAGAAATACAACACCGGTCATTTAATCCCCAAAATAACCCCCCAGAGTGCATTACAGAAAATATTCACTAATTCACCTTTAGATGCGATAATATTACCGTATTAGCGCAATCAACAATTCACTCGCTTCATGTTATTTCATTTACGATGCCAGCATTACATTCACTACAATAGCATAATAAGACCTACATACCTGAAGGAAAACATATACATTCGATTAGAGTGTATTTCCAACAACCCGTCAGCCGGACACACCGTGAAAGCATGTGCCGAGACGATCAGCTGTGGGTCAGATTTATACCATACTATTGCGTAATGTGTAGTCGTGCAAAGGTAGCGGTGTAGAGTCGCGACAAGCGTGCGGCGCATATGAATCAGCGAACGAGCGAATATGAATAGAAGCGTAAGCGAGCGGTTGGGTAAACGCATGAATGAATGAATGAATGGATGAATGAATGAATGGATGAATGAATGAATGAATGAATGAATTACAAGCGTCTAGTCCGTCATTCATAATCCAGCCGTCGTCCATTAGAGAATATCCGCGTCCATAATCCAAAGACCTATTCCATTTTCCATATAACAGTATTAGCACCAAATTCAGAAAGACAATCATAGTATACATAAACATAGGCTTGTTTCCTGCAAGAGAGAAGCGGTCAACAGTTTTCAATGATGCCGGCAAGACATCATGATGTTCCAAAAATATCAAATCCGTATCGCTGATCAGTATTCTTAATCCATAATATTCGTTATAGAGTCGTCATCTAAAAATGATGTATCTCAGTCACGCTTTGATTGTGACTGTTCATATGAGTACCATGAGGATCTTGAAGTACATGGGTTCATACGGCCCCTAGCCCCGGGTTAAGCGGAATTAGACACAAGTTACGAAACGTAGCCCCATAGATCTTGCACGCTACGTTCGTATTTTGTTATCAGCATGCGATATGTATCGCCAAATTTGAGAAACTTTGAGTGGAGGCGCTTGGTGGAATAGCCCTGTTTTATAAGTTTCTGCAACAATGTTTTGTGACGTTGATTAAAATCATCACATTTAACACAGGATCTAGCAAATGCTACTAAGCGAGATATGTATACGCCATATGCAGGTCCCACTGGAATATTACTATCCAGAAAGGGATAGTTTACGATGTCGAAATTGTAATCATCTCTTTTGTCATAAAGTCGACGAGAGAGAATGCCCGCTTCATTTTTATAGAGATAGAGATCTAAATAAGATGTGCCTGTAGGGCTATCTGTAGTTTCCTTCAAATCCAGTGAAGGTGGATATATATCCTTCACTGCGTCATTTATATAGCGATTATCCACAGCGAGAAGATCGTCTATATAGCGTTTGGTGAATGAGAAGGAACGGGCTTTGAATGGATCGGTTTTTGAAAGCGCCTGCATATAGTCATATTCATAAGAGAACAGATACAGGTCGGCCAACAGGGGTGCACAATTAGTACCCATTGGAATACCTATATCCTGCTGATATATTGTGTTGCCAAATTTCACATAGATATTTTTAATGAGAAATTCAAGCAACTCTATAAACAAAGAAACATCCCATGAATGATATCTCTTGTATGTAGTCGAGCTAAAGAATGCTTTATGGCTTCCGACATTAATATATCTACGATCAGTTTTCTTGAACACAGATACTATTAATGAACTTATACGGTCAATAAGGTCCTGATGAGGGATTGTAGTATAGAGAGTCGAGAAATCCCATGTGGATACATGTCTGTACGGTATGTGACCTTTAGCATCAAGTTCTTCCGTAAGACATTTTGAGTTTTTCAATATCCACATACATTCAACGCCAGAGTTCTTAGAAATAGTGGCGCAATACCTTTCCCAAAATGCTTTTACCTCCTGAAGGGCCCTCGTCAATAGGGTTGAAAGAAGCTTGGTGGTGCAGCTTCTAGAACCAGCTATGAATCTAGCTTTGTATGGTGATTTATGCATTTTGGGAGTCCAGTATATTTTTGGTATGTCGTTATGATTGGTTGGAAGACGAATACCTCTTTCCCTGAGAAACTTTTTGTGATTGTTAAATAAATCTTCCAGAGTAAATGCAGTTTGGGAGTAAGTAGACGTATTTGATGAAGATATGTCTACACTCAATTCTTTAACCAGCACCTGGTAATAGTAATATTTACATATGAATATTATATTATTCGGAGCTTTGTCTGCTGGGACTATGACGAATTTACTCTGGAGATTTGCTAGAACTTCTTGCGAATTGAGGTTTCTCAGAACTTGTTTTGCTTGGGGAAGAGTACTTCTGTCAATATGGCGGATTGTTTCAACGACCTTGCTCTTGGTGAGGTCCAGCCAATCAGCGAGTACTGTAGGTTCAACTTTTTCTCGCTTAGACCAATCAATAACGTACTGTTCCAATGCAGACAGGACTATCTTCTGGTCGGCCTTCAGATTTATTCTTCTTGGCTCTCTATATTTAGGTCCCTTCATCAGGAGTAATTTCAGATCCTTATCACTCACCACATCAAGGTCACCAAGTGAATGAATCGGGCACTCCCAGTTAGAACCTTCCGTTAGTCAAGTACATTAGAATATATTAGAATACAGTATTAGCGTGCATGTACAGGAACAAAGACAGTTCATTGAAAAACAAATTTATTTGCAGCTAAATCGACTGTGACATTATCCCCCCGATATGAAATGTTGTCAGACATTTCAAACATATATACGATTTCAGTTGCAATAAGCGTTCCGCTGCTGTCCCCAGTCTCCAAGCCTATCTGGAGGTCTTTTGATCCTTCTAGATCGCCTCAGCGCGGGAGTAGGCGGGTCTGATACAGCATTATCGGGATGCGGAAGAACGCTAACATTTTCAGGTACAGTAGCTTCAGATAACCGACTTGACGTTCCGACGGTGTTCGTGCGTTCAACCTGCGTGGTTCGTTCTGGACCGGCTTTGTTTCGCTCTAAGACGGGCAAGTCGACCATACGCCGCGGCAAGTCAGATCGTCTACTCGGAGTAACAGTGGGAGCGCTAGACCTTAAGATTCTCTGCTCAATTGGATCATCTAAGGACACGTTCATCACTTCCACTTCGCTTTCAGACTCAGAGGAATCCGACGACACCAGAGGGCGCGGCTGTACAGAACATCTTTTCTTTTTAGATGCCCGATTGTCAGGACCGGATACAAGAGTTTTCGGAGTAGGAAGTGATTGAAATGGCAGCAACAAATTACGGTGCAAGATACGCTTCCAACCATTTTTATCCTCTCGCATTACTTCGAAGACGGGGATACCCCTATTGGGTTGGCGTAATACCACATAAGGAAACCGTTCCCACCGATCTGCTAATGTTTGCTTTCCCCGAATACCCACATTCTTAACTAAAACTCTGTCTCCAGCCTCTAGTTTTGAATTTCTAACCCGAATATCGTAATTCTTTTTGTACCGGTTAGAGGATTTCTTGGCCTCACTAGAAGCCAACTTATATGCGAAATCAAGTCTGTTCCGTAAACTCGAAGCATACTGTGTCTTGTCAGCTACACATTCAGTATCATTTGGGTCTATACCCAAATAGGCGTCTAAAGCCAAACGGGGATGACGACCAAACATAAGATAAAATGGACTATACCCTGTCGAGTCGTGCTTAGCGGCGTTGTATGCATGAACTAGGGTTGGAACAAACTCTTTCCATTTGGACTTTTGTTCATCCGTAAGGGTTCCAAGCATGTTTAGCAGGGTTTGGTTCATACGTTCACACATACCATTACCCTGAGGATGGTATGGAGTTGTTCTGGATTTTTCAATACCCGTTATCTTACACAATTCCTTAATTACCTGTGATTCGTAATTACGACCCTGATCACTGTGTAGTGTACTCGGAAAGCTGTAGTGGAGGAAAAAATTGTCATACAGTACTCTAGCTGTTGTTTTTGCTGTTTGGTTCCTCGTAGGTATTGCCTGTGCGTATCTGGTAAAGTGATCTGTGATTACTAGGATATTGGAGTAGCCTCCCTTGGATTCCTCCAGGGAGAGAAAATCTGTACACACGAGTTCCATATGCTGATGAGTCTCGATACTTACCAACGGTGTGTACTTGTTCGCCGTTCCAGTTTTCCTCCGGATACATCTGTCGCAGAACTTTACCTTCCTCCGGATATCCTCGGACATACCAGGCCAGAAAAACCTCGATCGCACCAAGTCGTACGTTCTTTCTCTACCCTGATGTCCTTGATCATCGTGAAGGCTTTTCAGCACAATTTCTCGAAATTCCTGGGGCAGCACTATCTGCGAGCTCACCTGGTCACCATCAGTCGTCTTGCGGAAGAGAACCCCAGCTTTAAGCACTAGTTTTTTCCAATTACGAAGTAATGACCTTACTTCGGGATTTTCCGTAGACTGAACACTAGGCTCGGGTTTCACACCGGAACACACATACTCCATAAGTCTACCGATGGACCTGTATGCACGCTGTAATTTCTGCCAGCTGGACGTATCTGAAAACAACGGTATACACACCTGAGCGGCCGACATACACGGAAGGCGCCGATCCGGGGGAAATTCATCCGCATCCTGCCATCCCAAGGTTTCGATAAAGGGTCCGTCAAAGGTGACCTGTAAGCTGCAAATAGCCTTTACTACGTCCCCACTTACCCTCGTGATATCACACTCCATGCCAGAGAAAGATGGGTGGCGAGACAAACCATCAGCGTCCCTATGCGTCGCACCAGACTTGTATTCCAGATGAAAGTCAAATGTCGATATCTCTGCAAGCCAACGGTGTCCTGTGGCGTCTAATTTGGTGGTGGTAAGTACGTATGTCAGCGGATTATTATCCGTCCTAACAGTGAACTGGTGACCGTAGAGATAATCCTTCAGTTTATCACACACAACCCACTTTAGTGCCAAGAATTCTCGCTTGTGTGCAGCATAATTCTTCTCAGATTTCTTTAATCCCCTACTGGCGTACGATACTACTCTCTCAATCCCATCCTGCAATTGGTACAGGACTGCACCCAAGCCATCCGCGCTAGCATCAACATGTAGTATGAAAGGAAGGGTGTAGTCCGCATATGCCAATATGGGCGGTGTAGTCAAGGCAATAATTACCTGGTCAAAGGCCTCTTGATGCTCCGACTGCCAACACCATTTCACACTAGGTCTGGACTTGCGTTTACCTTTACACTTCTTCGGCTGGTCCACAAGTAAATCATTCAAACAACTCACAATCTTGGCATAACTCGGCACAAACCTCCGGTAATAACCGGCGAAACCTAAAAACTTACGGACGTCGTCCACGTTCCTTGGTGTCGGCCATTGCCTCAGAGCCTCGATTTTACTCGGATCAGCCTCGATGCCGTGTTCAGAGACTATGTGCCCCAAATATTTTACCTTGTGTAAAAAGAATTCGCATTTGTCTGGCCGGAGTTTCAGACCGTGTTGCTTCAAGCGTTGAAATACATGTTCAAGACGTTCAAGGTGCTCTTCAAAGGTTTTCGAGTATATGATGACGTCATCGATGTAAACCAGGCATTCACGCAAATTCAAGTCGTTTAACATCAGGCGCTGGAACGTCGCAGGCGCGTTAGTCAAACCGAAAGGCATGCGGTTGCATTCGTAGAAACCAAGGGGCCCCACGGTGAATGCGGTTTTCTGTTTATCCTCTTCCAGGAGCTCCACCTGCCAATAACCAGACCTTAAATCCAACTTTGTAAACCATTTCGATCCGGCTAAACAATCGAGAGTCTCGTCAATTCTCGGAAGCGCATACGAGTCGCGTATGGTTCTAAGATTCAGCTTACGAAAATCGATGCAGAATCGTAGCGAATTGTCAGGCTTAAGAACGAGAACGACGTGAATAAGGGCTGCTGGATTCTCGGGTAGCACAGCAGGCTAGCATCTCTTTCAGGTGACTTCGGATCTCGTCGAAAAGTGCAGGAGGAATGCGCCTATGGGGATCCTTGAATGGCGTGTTATCAGTGAGTTTGATGGCATGTTTTACAGTAGATGTGTGACCTAGATCTAGTAGACCTGTGGACATGATGGAAGTCCATTGGCCCAACATCTGTTCTGAAACCTCTCGTTGACCTAGTGTGAGTGGACTATCTCCAAAATTAACCCCTAAATCCCGTAAAGACAGATATGCAGAGCGTCCGTCTTCATTCCGGACTCTGGCTGACGAGGTTGAGTTTGAAGAGTCGATGATAGAGGCCGTATGTAAATTACATAATTTTGTTTTCGGTGGAATAATCACAGATTGTACCGACAAATTACAAATTCTCACATTTACACAAGCTGTGGACCCCTGCGAGTTCAAGTTAACAAGTTGTGGAGAAATCACTAAACCACCCATCAGTCCAGTGTTCCCCTGTTCAGCAACTATCGTTTGACAACCGTTTGGTGGGTTATGCAACACACCCCTAACCGTAACTATCTCATTGGATTTGACTATCAGGCGATGTGTATTCGTTGACCGTAAAGCTCCGACACAACCACTATCTTGAATCAACCCAATAGCCGTTTGCCACGGAACCAAGTTCGGACCTTTACCTGCCAGGGTCCCCATAAATAGCTTAATTACATTAGTACCAGCTATAATGGGAATTTTCAGGTTATAGTCCGTATCCGGGACCACAAGTATAGGAGCCAATACCAGTTTTGTAGAACCCGGAACACTCAACTCTACCTCAATATATCCGTGGTAGGGCAGAGATGCTCCCGAGGCACCACTAATTTCAAGGTTGAAATCATTAATTGAATGTAATATCAAATGCCTTAACTTCCTGTCATAGAAATTTTTACCTATGGTCGTAACCATGGATCCCGTATCCACTAAACAGGGGCATTCTACACCTTCGATAATTAACACGGACTCGTTCGGTTCTCCAACCAGTGAAGTTTTTTGTATTTCATGGCCTTTCTCATCTTGACCTCCACCCAGCCCTACACTGGAGGTCAATGGAAGTTTAAAGCAGGTGTCTCGTTAGAATCATTTGGCTTGCCAGCTAACGACTCTGGCTGGGAACTACTTTTTAGCTCAGTTTCGTCTGACCTGTTTCTTAAGTTTTTACCACGTCCTCTACCGTCAGGGCGACAACTTTTGTCAAATTTACTTTCTAAGCTAGCCAGCCTATCTAGAACCTGTGAAAGGGGGTCAGACTGAGTAGTTACTGGACGATGTTGTTGCTGCTCTTCCAAACGTTTAAGGCGATCACATATTTCTTTCAAATGAGAGTTAATATTCTGGTTAGCGGTTTCAGGTTCAGCGGTTACATGAAGTTGTTGTTTTTTTCCTTTTGTAACTTTATCAGAATCGGATAACTCTAGCTCAACACAACGCACTTCCCTCAATAGCGTGTCAAAATCTGTTTCCGCATCATATTTGTGCCTGGTCGCAGATTTGAGACGTTCACTACATAAACCTGTCCAAAACTTATTTCTCAACATTCTGTCGGCTATTCTACCCCTTACAGATCCCTTTTCAACAGCGATCTGTAATAAATCTTCGAGCCGACAAGCCCAACTAGCTACAGATTCACTTGGCTTTTGTTGTTCTGTGTAAAAGCTTTGTACAATTGCCTCACCTGTTGCAACCGTACCAAATGCACCATCTAACTTATTTACAATAGCTTCTACAGTAGCGTGTTCCCCTAAATGGAGGCATGCCTTAGCAGCTCCCCCCTTAAGGGATTTTCGAACTGCCTGCAATATCACAGGGGTTGGGTAAACTTTATCTCGGACCAAACACTTGACCTCAAATTGCCAAAGGTCAAAAGAAGATTCTCCCTTCGGTGTTGGATCGGCTCCTGAAAAGAAAGTTATCTTCGGCACGTTAACAGGGGCTATGTTACCCTTAACAGGAAGTGGCAAATATGGACCCGGCTTACCTGGAGAACCAAATCCTACAGCGGAGGATATATTATATCTACCGGATTTATTGAGATAATCCACCATTTGCCGTTCATCCATATCAGATATGGGTCGAGATTCCATTTCCTTTTCCTTGTCCGATCCATCTTTTCCATCTCCCCAGCCGTGTGCCATGTTGGTACTCTTTACTGAAACCTCAAACCTGTCCTATTTCTTAGTCACTGTTAGACACGTTAGTACAATCAGTAATTGTCAACCCCACACAAACAGTTTAGTTCACGACAGACTGGCTATGAAAGATGAGTGGAATTTGGCGTGGTGATAAATGACCGGCTATTAGCGGCGAGTATATTCCGACAGCGCAGTAACGTTCCGTCGCGTAAACCGCGTGTATATCGGGTGAATGTGTGCGAGAGGGATATCAGCGAAGACCCGGACATACATCAAACCAGCCTAGAGCTAGTCACGTAAACCTACGACCGAACTAGAAATGACAATCGGCTAAGAAATTTACGGTGGTCGATAGCAAAAATATCAACCTTGAAACATTTAAATACATAAAATGATTTTTTTTTACTTGTTTTTTTTCAACAGAATAATCAATACATTTCAAAAATACAGTATGTAAATATACTCACACCTTTCTCTCACCATCCACGCATACACTAAAAAATGATAAATGTCCTCTGTAAATGTCATTTCACTGTTGTGTTATTTCGCGATTTAATCCAGGTACAATTACAAGCGTCTAGTCCGTCATTCATAATCCAGCCGTCGTCCATTAGAGAATATCCGCGTCCATAATCCAAATACCTATTCCATATTCCATATAACAGTATTAGCACCAAATTCAAAAAGACAATCATTGTATACATAAACATAGGCTTGTTTCCTGCAAGAGAGAAGCGGTCAACAGTTTTCAATGATGCCGGGAAGACATCATGATGTTCCAGAAATATCAAATCCGTATCGCTGATCAGTATTCTTAATCCATAATATTCGTTATAGAGTCGTCATCTAAAAAAAAAGATGTAACTCAGTCACGCTTTGATTGTGACTGTTCATATGAGTACCATGAGGATCTTGAAGTACATGGGTTCATACGGCCCCTAGCCCCGGTTAAGCGGAATTAGACACAAGTTACGAAACGTAGCGCCATAGATCTTGCACGCTACGTTCGTATTTTGCTATCAGCATGCGATATGTATCGCCAAATTTGAGAAACTTTGAGTGGAGGCGCTTGGTGGAATAGCCCTGTTTTATAAGTTTCTGCAACAACGTTTTGTGACGTTGATTAAAATCATCACATTTAACACAGGATCTAGCAAATGCTACTAAGCGAGATATGTATACGCCATATGCAGGTCCCACTGGAATATTACTATCCAGAAAGGGATAGTTTACGATGTCGAAATTGTAATCGCGACCGAAATAGATATCCAGATCGTCAACCTCGCTGGCCAGGGTAAGATCAACACAAGATATCATATAAAGTGCACAATCGGTACCGGAACAGATCGGGAACAGAATTTTTCGAAAATCAAACCACAGAGACAGCTGACGTAATGGCATTCATCTACCGTTGAACGGGTACAACCAGGCACTGGAAATGGCACCAAGTTTAGCGGTCGTCAAGGAATTATACATCAAGAACCAACTCTCAGCTTTTTTGGAGCAGTATACCAGAAACCTGCATTTCGCTTCCCGTCCCCCATCGGGCGCCAATTTGTCACGGGATTAATTTCGAGAGACGGGAAAAACACAGTTTTGCCGATGTTGTATCTTTATTATGCCATTGCCACCACTTGGTTCTGAAGGAAAACATATACATTCGATTAGAGTGTATTTCCAACAACACGTCGGCCGGACACACCGTGAAAGCATGTGCCGTACATATATAAATTACCGTATCAATGTTTAAACATATTTATAGCAATATTCAGAAATACAACACCGGTCATTTAATCCCCAAAATAACCCCCCAGAGTGCATTACAGAAAATATTCACTAATACACCTTTAGATGCGATAATATTACCGTATTAGCGCAATCAACAATTCACTCGCTTCATGTTATTTCATTTACGATACCAGCATTATATTCACTACAATAGCGTAATAAGACCTACATACCTGAAGGAAAACATATACATTCGATTAGAGTGTATTTCCAACAACCCGTCAGCCGGACACACCGTGAAAGCATGTGCCGAGACGATCAGCTGTGGGTCAGATTTATACCATACTATTGCGTAATGTGTAGTCGTGCAAAGGTAGCGGTGTAGAGTCGCGACAAGCGTGCGGCGCATATGAATCAGCGAACGAGCGAATATGAATAGAAGCGTAAGCGAGCGGTTGGGTAAACGCATGAATGAATGAATGAATGGATGAATGAACGACCAAGTGAATGAATCGGGCACTCCCAGTTAAAACCTTCCGTTAGTCAAGTACATTAGAATATATTAGAATACAGTATTAGCGTGCATGTACAGGAACAAAGACAGTTCATTGAAAAACAAATTTATTTGCAGCTAAATCGACTGTGACAGGTGCAAGGATGGAGCTACAAGCATTAAGTTACATTTCTCCAGTGAGTTACAGTGATGGAAAAATATACAATTGCCGAGATATGTAATAGGTTGGCGACTAAAATCAACCATTGTACTCTACAGAAAAGCTTCTCTCGACACCTCACATTCAGACCCTAGAATACGGAGGATTTTTGGACGTAGCCTTAGTATGTCAGCCGAGATTTTATTGCAGGTGTTTACGTGGAGCTATGAATTGACGACACGGTCCCTAGCGCCGGCTTATATTGTTTGATATATTAAGATTGCCGTTTTGAGTCATTTTATGAACAACAATAACAGTGGGTGAAAACGGTCTTCACGAATAAATGGAAATACACGATATAACTACTATAGTTTGGAGATCGAGAGAAGCTGCGCCAGGTTGTTCAACAGTTGACAGAGCCCCAACGTCGTGGTATATACAATCTCAAAATGGAGGAACTATCATGACAATAAACGTGAAATGGAATGTGTTTAGCGTGTAATATTTCGAAAAATGACTACAGTTAGCTGTCTGCGATGGAATACATTGCCAATACCATAAATATTGATAATAATATCGTTGTCTTGGGTTTGTATTAATAAACAGCATGGATGCTCATTGTGATGAGCAATATATCTGTGTTTGTGTTGAAAATCATTTCGGATTTGGCCTGTCTTATTTTACGTTCTTGATGTCGTAAGCAGTTTTTGTGGCAGATGATATAAACTGCTTGGGGGTTCTTCTTGTTAGCGAAGTCCTTTGTTGGAAGAGCCATGGACCTAGATGTTTGCTGAAAGCGCTGTTTGGCTCTCCTCATTCTTTCAGCATGTACCGGTACCAGATACGTCGACTCTGCAATATTGCTCCTATGACTATGAGTTTATTATTTCTATAAAAGTTCATTTCCCCCCAAAAGACGTACTTTAGCATATTCTTTAAACATTCTATAGAGCCGCTCTCCCTGGATTATTAATGAACTAACACGGACTTTAAGGTCCTGATGAGGGATTGTAGTATAGAAATTCGAGAAATCCCATGTGGATACATGTGGTATGTGACCTTCAGCATCAAGTTCTTCCGTAAGACATTTTGACTTCTTCGATATACACATACTTTCAATGCCAGAGTTACTAGAATTAGTGGTGCAATACCTTTCCCAAAATGCTTTTACCTCTTGAAGGGCCCTGGGTCAACGAGGCTGTAAGAAGCTTGATGGTGCAGCTTCTAGAACCAGCTATGCATCTAGCTTTGTATGGTGATTTATGTATTTTAGGAGTCCAGCGCACTTTCGGTATATCGTTATGAGTGATTCGAATTACACGAGTCTGGTCCGTCATTCATAATTCAGCCGTCGTGCATTAAAGAATATTCGAGTCCATAATCCAAAGACCTATTCTATATTCCATATAGCAGTATTAGCATCAAATTCAAAAAGACAATCATAGCAAGAGAGAAGCGGTCAACAGTTTTCAATGATACCGGCTATCATTCAAAGCTACCATTGAAAGCTATCATCATTCAATGATACCGGAATGTCATGATATTCCAAAAATATCAAATCCGTATCGCTGATCAGTATTCTTAATCCATAATATTCGTTGTAAAGTCGTCATCTAGAGAATGATGTATCTCAGTCACGCTTTGATTGTGACTGTTCATATGAGCACCATGAGGCCAGAAGACAAATACCACTTTCCTTGAGAAACGTTTTGTGGTTGTTAAATCTTCCAGAGTAACTGCTGTTTGGGAGTAGGTAGACGTATTCGGTGACGGTGTGGTTATACTCAATTCCTTAACAAGCACCTGGTAATAGTAATATTTACATATGAATATTATATTATGTGAAGCTTTGTCTGCTGGGACTATGACGAATTTACTCTGAAGATTTGCTGGAACTTTTTGCGAACTAAGGTTTTGCTTGGGGAAGGGTACTTCTGTCAATATTGCGTACTGTTTTAACGATCTTGATCTTGGTGAGTTCCAGCCAGTCAGCCAGTACTGTACGTTCAACTTTTTCTCGCTTTGATCACTCAATAACATAACTCTTCCAGCGCAGCCAGGACTATCCTCTCATTCGCCTTCAGGATTATTTTTTTCAGCTCCCTATATTCAGGTCCCTTAATCAGGAGTGTTTTAGGTCCTCATCATTCACTATTCAAGGTCACCAGTCACAACATGACTGCATGGTGAATAGATAAAGTTCGACGATTCACAATCACAACTAGAGCCTCCAGACGTGTATACATTCCAGTCAAACTTCTCGACAGCATTAGAGTAACTGAATATTTTGGTGGCTATAGAGTTAGTATACTTATATGAAATGCAAGGAGGTTCTGTGAACTTAAAATAGTTTGGTACAGCGCTGCTTACCTCTGGATCATTCAGGATTCGTGGTAAATTAATAATGTCCAGTCCTTTATCCAAGTAGTTGAGTTTCAAGAGAAGACGGTCTTTTAGAAATTCTTAGATGGCCACAGCTGCAGTTTTTAGTCGATTTTTCAGTCCGATTTTTTTTTCTGTATTTAGACTGTTCTCTAAATCTACATAATAAATCAAATAATTCTGATTGGCCTAGTGTTATTATCCTTATTCCGTTACCGCAATAGCCACACTGAACGCGACGTTAACCCTTAATTCTCTCTCTCTCTCTCCCCCCCCCTCTCTCTCTCTCTGTCTCTCTCTCTCTCTCGCAAAAGCCACAGCGATTAGATTTTGAAAAACTTATTCATCTAGTTATAGGTCAGATGCCTATCGAAGATGAGTCGCCTTGGCCTATATTTTACGAAGTTATGCCTCTTTTCGGATTAATACTCTTTGCTTTTGTGATAATGGTCGAAGCGACTCATTTTCGGTAGGCGTCTGCCTCAAAACTATATAAAATGCTTCTAAAATGATATCTTAGAGGTTCCTGAAGATATTGCGGTAACAGACTGACGGACGTACACGACGTCGCAAATAACTCTAGGCCAATAATGGCCTGCATTTTCTAGCGCATTCCGATAGTATGAATGTATCATATTCTCTCGTCAGAGGTAACTTATGCTAAGTGCAAAGATATCAACTGTTTTAGTGACATTTAGAAACGAAATAAGATGGGTAACAACTTCTTTCTGTGAGGTGCCTTTCTCTGTATATACTACATGGTTTCTCCGAGGTGCCTTTCTCTGTATATACTACATGGTTTCTGTGAGGTGTCTTTCTCTGTATATACTGCATGGTTTCTGTGAGGTGCCTTTCTCTGTATATACTACATGGTTTCTGTGAGGTGCCTTTCTCTGCATATACTACATGGTTTCTGTGAGGTGCCTTTCTCTGCATATACTACATGGTTTCTGTGAGGTGCCTTTCTGTGCATATACTACATGGTTTCTGTGAGGTGCCTTTCTCTATATATACTACATGGTTCTGTGAGGTGCCTTTCTCTGTATATACTACATGGTTTCTGTGAGGTGCCTTTCTGTGTATATTATTTGTTTGTTTGTTTGTTCGTTTATTCACCAGATAAAACATATGTATAGTAAAGTTGAAATTTATACACATACATCATGAAACTCTGGCGGGATGAAAACCCCAAAGGGCTTGTAATGTCCCAAGTAATATAAAACTAAATATTTAAAGACAGATTTATACAGGATTTAGATAGACAAGACTGGGTGAAGATTAAGTATAAATTAAGTGAATAAACAGAGATCATAAATGAACAATAAACAGAGATCATAATTGAATAATGTGCATTTGTTTGCCATATAACATATTCCTGGGTCGGTGAGAGCCTTATACATTAAGTAAATATTCTTTCAGTTTTGATTTGAATAGTGATATGGATTCGCATGACTTTAAGGTTGACGGCAGCTTGTTCCAGTCTTTTGGAGCAATGATTTTAGGAGTATGTAAAGAAAGATTTGTCCGATAGAAAGGTCGATATAAATTATACAAATGACCGCGCGTAGGGTAGGCGTGTACCTGCACTGTAAAAAGAGGAAACATGTTTAACGTTTCATTTTGAGATGGTAACATGTTAGATGCTTCATAATGCTACATGTTTCACCCTATTTTTCCACAAAAACATGTCTCATAGACGTAACGATGCAACTATTTGAGGGCTGTGACATGTTTCACTCGCGCTGGCGTCTCACTATAACGGTCCGAAAAGCTGTTTGAAACATCAACGCTGAAACACGTGCAACCGAGATGCATGACGACATGTCAAGAAAAGCGGAGTACAAAAGGGATATTGCTGTCTGATGCCTGGAATTAGATACCAGGTCGTCTTCACACAGTTCGACAGAGAGCACTAGCAATTTGCAAACAAAGATATGATTACCACTGGCTTTCAGATATTTATTTCTGGTCTTTAGCGACCCGGAAGATATATGTCGGTATTGTGGATTAATCGACTGAGTATTTTAATTGAATTATTTGCATAACAATTTACCTCAACCAGGCCTAGGGTATTTGAGGCCTGCCCAGGCGCCATTTCACTCTACACCTCTCCTTCCAAATATGTCTTTGCTCATTGAGATAGGGATCTGAAACTTCTCACAACATCAGCTTAACTAAAAAAGTGTGAAAAAAAATTGCAAGACGGCCGTTTTGAAGACTTCACAGTTACGTCATATTCCAAATATGCATTTTGGTCGATTTTTTTGTAAGATTTTTCCAGCCCAAATTTTGACTCTTCACTGGAACCCTACATGGCCGAAATTTTGAATTTAAGAGTATTCGCCCAAAACATATGGTCATATTACGGCACGCCAACAAAATACAGAATGTTGCCAGAATAAAAGTGACACTTATGGGGCACTAATATGAGCAGCACTGAAAGAAATAACAACTGTGTTCTCCGTGTGATCAAGGTACATTCAGTATTTTGAATTGTGAATGTGTAGCGCACCAGGAGATTTTTTTGAACAGAGTCAATACGATTACTTACGTCATTACAGCGTTGGACGGGATTCGGCCTTAGTGGTATATGTAAATCAGAAGGAGACAGAATGGACATTATTTTTCATACGTATTGGAATATTGAATAGTGTTTAGTGTCAACAATGTTTCTACTTCATCCCACCATGTGGTCACTGTTGCAAAACTCGAGACGAATCCAGCCCTCCAGCCCTGATTTTAATAATCATCTGCGATCCGTATTCCATACTCCAAAATGGAATGAAATTTCAGCCACCCGGAAACAGAAATAGTTAATCGCGAGTAGCATGTCAGGAAAAACAACAAAGGCAGTATCATTCAGCAATTCCATATTTGTAGGCCTAAGTAACATTCAGCAATTCCATATTTGTAGGCCTAAGTAATACAGTACCCATGTTCAGAAATGTTTCCAGTGTGCCGGATTAGACATGGAATACAATATGGGATAATACTTTATCACAGATCAGACAATGTCGTGTCAACGGACCAATATGGCAAGTTGAGACTTGAGTAAATTATCTTTAACTTTTAAGTGTGAATCAGTGATATAAATGAATCAAACCTTGAGCACATTATTGTTATATGAACAATTTTCACTCTATGGTAACGGGGTTCACATCAGGGATTCAGATGTACCAATCATGCATCTGTTTGAAAACATTATTAGGTTTGAGTTAACCTGATGAGCAGTCTGTTTTATGTGTTTCTGTATATGGTTATTGCTTGTTCATACATGTTCCTGAGTTTGACTTCCAACGAATATAAGAGGATAAAACTTGATGTGTGTTGATTTTTGATGAATGTTTTCGTTTCAGTACCGGTAGGATGCACATGCCAGTCTGACAGTCTCCTGAAACACGTAATGGGATGTAGACTGTTTTGAAACACTTCCAAGTTTGAGACATGTACAGATCCGTTTCACTTGTGACATGTCTCAAAAGTTGGGACAAAGTCATGTTTGGGCTTAGACGTTTCATTTTGAAAAATATAGTCGGCTCTAACATGTTTCAGCTTGAGACATGCATACACAACACGTTTCAAAATGTAGAACGTTACATGTTTTAAACGAACACGTGCTTATTGAAGACATGTCTCATATTGAGACATCATTAACTCATGTGAAAAGGACACGTGTTTCAATTTGAAACATGAAGCCGTTTTAATATGAAACATATACGTACTCACATGTCCCAAAAGTTGGGACAAAATCATGTTTCATTTTGAGACGTTAAACATGTCACCAATTTGTACAGTGTGGAACTGTCTCGTAAAATAATTTTGAAATCGAACTGGAACTAAATCGAGTTTATGAAGAAACTTATGGGCAAACTGGAGACTGAGGTAAAGGTTCAGTTCTGACAATCTCAGGATCTTGTAGGAGGCAAACAAAGGTTCAGTGTAAACACATACGGGAATTCTGCATATTTCGACAAGTAATGCCACAAGCAGAAACACGATAAGTATCATCAAGTGTTATGACAAACAGGAACTTGGTATCATCGAGTAATAACACACGCAGGAGAAGAAAAGAAAAAAGAAAAGAAAACCGAAAAACAAAACAAAACGACACACACAAACAAGCTGGCTTCTGACAGTCGTAGTTACAGCCTATTCAATGGGGACCTGCTTTCCTTCGATGTATAATTTCCCGGCCGAAAAGCGAACTTTCTTATTTTCCTTGAAAGCACGGGTCATTTGAGGAATAGCCCTTCTTTTCATGTTGTAATCAATGGCCGTGAGGTCCTCCATCACGTTGAATGGCAGCCTGGAATCCGTGCCGTGTTGCTCATTGTGATCACGCCGGAGTTTCTTGAAATCGACAACAAGTCGGTTACGAGTAAACTCTGCTGTATAACCGAGCAATGATCTGCGGGGCTCTCCCTGGGGAGTCTCGTCTTGACTTTATTTTGTGTGCAATCTCTATTGCATTTACCGCTTGGATGCGATCAACAAACCCACCAATTTTCTTCTCAATAAAAAAATCAGCAACTGTATCTTCATATGATTTCTCGTTGTGAACTCGTAAGCCATCTATACGGACGTTATATGCTCGGGAACGCCTTTCTTGTTCGTTCGTTTTCTCCGAAATTTCAAGCTCAAGGGCCTCACGCGATGCACGTTCGCTAGATAAGTCGGATTGTAATTGTGTTATGACAGTCTTTAATTGATCAACTTCGGAGCGGACTTGAGATATGATTTCCAAACTTTCCATCTTGACAAATTCAATGTTTGCTACAACATCCTGCTTGAAGGAAGCCATTGTTTTAGAAACATGCTCCCAGAGGGCTTAATATACTACATGGTTTCTGTGAGGTGCCTTTCTCTGCATATACTACATGGTTTCTGTGAGGTGCCTTTCTCTGCATATACTACATGGTTTCTGTGAGGTGCCTTTCTCTGTATATACTACATAGTTTCTGTGAGGTGCCTTTTGCCTTTCTCTGTATATACTACATGGTTTTGAAGCGTAATACATTCCAACCAAACTTATTTATTTATATACATGAGAATAAAATATGTAATAATCTGAAATTAGATATAGATAATGTGAACCTTCACAGTATGGTTGGTCGTATTCTCGAACCAACATGTTTGTCGGGTACGAATCCCAATTGGCTTATATACAGAATGATATTTTGTGAGAAAGGTAGCTGGTGAATTGTATCAGTTAATAAGTAACCAATGTACCAGTTAATAAGTAACGAGTAACCATTCGGAAAATGTATAACTATAATGAATAGTCACATATAACTGCTTATATTTATATAAGTTTGTCATAGGCATGGGGATAATACAATCATTGTCCTGGTTGTTTGTGGATTGTGTGTTCTTTAATTCGACTCTTTTGTTTACTCCGATATAGCAAAAAAGGAAGACGAATGTATCTTACATTCTGGGATTCTTATCCGAACCAGAGGACTCCAAACTATTTGAGAGTGACGAGCGTATCCACTACACCACAATCAATGCATTCCTAAATGATATCATTTCGTAAATGTTCATCTACTTACTGACACGAAATATAGTTTGATGTAAAATTTGCTTTGGTTCCGGTTGACCTTCATATGCCAAGAAAGAGAAATGGGTGTTGGTTTGACATATATTTCATATTATTAATAACGGTATATAATAGGGAGTATACATCTCATTTGCTCTCTCGTTTGCACCTTCAGTTCAGTCCTTATATGTCTCCTGTATATTCCAAATCATCATTGACAACCAAGACCGAGATTACACGAACCCACTTGTTGAAGATGCTGTTATCAAAGAAACCTAAGTCCCAGTGTCAGAGAATTACTTCAAGCATACAACAGATAATGTATTTGATCCTCGCTGAAAATGTCTGTCGTACATAATATATTCTTTTGGCAGTTGTACCGCGTCTCATTGCTGAAAGAATCCTCGATAGACCGCGCCAGGGTCATTTAAATATATAGTCGGGAAAGGGCAACATCAAAGAGGTCAATGTTACCGCATGATAAATAATGTATTTAATTTCGTTGTCGTGTCTGTAGTTCCAGTTGAAGTATATAAGGGCCTCCAATAATTTCCCATAGATGTCATATATCATCTACTGAATCGATCATATTACCTCAGTACAATAAACGTTCTCAGTCTCTGGAGTAAACCGTAGTGGGATTCTCTGTTCTGGGAATGATTGGCATTTGTATTATTGGGATTTATGGAGCTCTAATTTTCATTTCCATATCCTTTGGGATAGTTTGCAGAACGAAAGATAAATAATTCACCTTGTTCCATTTCCTATACCATTGTAGCACCTCTAAGAGAGGAAGCGCCTGTGGAACCTGGTTAAGTATTCTATGTCATTACCTCTAAAAACCTCGATTTGGTTCAAACTGGATCGATCTTGGATCGAGTCATACCTTAATCCTTCCAGGCCTGGGCGATTTTGGGTCCCCCCCTGCCTCTATTTCATTTCATTACCTCTTTCTCTCCCCTGTCCCTATTTAATTCCATTACCTCTTTGGGTAGATGGTGGGAATTTCCCAGACTATATATTTGGGTCGTCTTATGGAAAGCCATTTTTCGTCTATATATTTTTTGGACCAATTTTTCGTTTCTCATTTTATTTTTCGATATTTTCTGTCAAATTCATCACACATTACAGAAATGCAATGCATACATAATATGTCATTGTCGACCAATTTGCGAGATACCTGCAATAGACCTTTTCATACCGAAAATAGCCGAAAGACGTAACAACGTGAAAAGCTGTCAACGGAAACTCCCGATTGCACGACTGGATTCGACCAATGAAATAACCAGCTGCTGGTGGGCTGTAAAAAATGCAAAAAGAGAAGCTTGCAGCCAACGGCGTGTGTGTTTTACCTCCAGACTTGTAGTCATGGCCTGACTCGACAAAAAACGAAATAATACTTGTAATGTTGAAATGCTGGAGTGATTGTGGAATAAGGCCTCTCCCATAAACCTCCTTCAAATCAATAAATGATGCTGTCAAGGCGTTCGTCAATGACGCTGTCGCCATTTTGTATCTCGCGCCAAATCTTGCCTGTGCTGCGACCTCTGCCTGGAGGTCACAACCGGAAATGACACTATTTTCTTGAAATTATTGCCGATAAAAGATCATAAATTAAAACAAAAAATACACTGACGGTTGCAGACTTATGGCAGCTTGGAACACAGACGCTTTATTACAAAAGAAAATGTTTTTCAATTCAAAGATCATTCGTTGTAATTATTTGCTACATACCTCTGTTATGGCAGAGACAAATCTGCACACAGAAAACGATGAGGTGAGCCGACTTGTCAATCCACCAGCAAACGATTGGTTGTTGATGATAACATGTTTTTGCGCCACGTGAATCGCTTCTCCGAATGGACGCGAAATTTACCGAATCCGTGGTGAAAAGGTCTATGGTTTACATGTTGTACCACAAAGCTGACCACATGTAACCGGTTATTTTGGCTCTTTCATCGAGTCGCGCAAAAGTGGAAATTACTAGCTCTCTAATATAGCTTATTTTGACGTTTGAAATGTTAACCTAGTTTAAGAGGTGGGATTTCTAGCATCTGGTTTATCCGCCAAATTCCTGGTCTCGGCTTTTTAGAACGTCAATGAAGTAAATTAGATTAGCTTTGTCTGGTTTGGGACTTGGAAAGTTATCAAATTCGACACGGGAAGTCCCCTTGACTCCCGAGAATGGCAAGGCGAGCGAGTTTTCCACTCAGCAACGCGTACCGTCAACACATATGCAATTATAGCTCCAACAAAGTCTATAAGGGCGACGAAACGTTGATGAGGAACTTGGCATGAGGCCATCAGATTGAAATTATAATGAGCTCAATGTCGACCGCTACATTCGGCAGACGACAGTTTCATGTACGGGAAGCTCCGCTACTGGGAATATAAACTAGGCGTATTGAAGATTTGTTGGTCCCTAGAAAGGATAGGAAGTGTCGATTACTCGAATAAATCCATCTATAAAGTATAGCAACATACGTAAGCTTTGTTCACTTAACGTTTATGGTACCCAAGAGAATACAATCAGAACAGAAGTCCCTTAGTTACTGCACTTGAATCGATTGGAAGTAGGAAGAATGGGGCAATGGTATAATTCTATTGTTCTGGACTCCTTCCTGGTGAATATTGTATAAGTCAATTATAATTTAGAGGTAGAGGTAGTCGCAGAACATGATACTGAGGAGGATACTCCATAGAAATACATCCATTGACATGGACTTACCATTGTGAAAGGATGAAGAAACTCGGCATTCAGGTAAGAAGCCATGGAACCTCAGTGACTTTATTTCTTGTGGACTTTGGGTAAACATCACAAATCGTTCATCGGGAACCAGGATGTGGGTAAACATCACAAATCGTTCATCAGGAACCACGATGTAGAAAAACCCGTCACTGTACCCGATTACTACATTCTATCCATTTTTGAGGGAAGCAAAGACGAGTAAATAGTGATCGTGAAATATTGTAGTTCTCGCTAAAAGTTATTAGATTTTTCGAAAAACAGTTTGGATACACAAACCTAAAAAGCATGTTATAGCTATTATTTTAGTGTTTGTGCTATTATAATTTCCAGTGTGAATAGCTTTCTCCAAGAATCCGTGTCATTCAAGCATCCACAACTCATGCAAATTCTCAAATTTATATACAAGATCTGTGTAACATAATTGTATTTCTACATTGTTTAAAGTCCGATAGATTACCCACCAACACAGATGCGGTCAATATACACTAAATTTACCTTGATTTAATACAGTCATTTAGATTGCACATGTGTTACATTACGAATGAGCTCTCAGAATCTTTCAGAGGTGTTAGTATAATTACTAAGATTTTAGAAGAGTGATCCAGAGATGGAGCGAACCGAAGTGTAAATGATCTGTGTGTACTGTTGTCAGCAGAATTACAGGATTGTAACTGATCCATGTGTGTACTGTTGTCAGTAGAATTACAGGATTGTAAATGATTCATCTGTGTACTGTTGTCAGCAGAATTACAGGATTGTAAATGATCTGTGTGTACTGTTGTCAGCAGAATTACAGGATTGTAACTGATCTGTGTGTACTGTTGTCAGCAGAATTACAGGATTGTAAATGATCTGTGTGTACTGTTGTCAGCAGAATTACAGGATTGTAAATGATCCATGTGTGTACTGTTGTCAGCAGAATTACAGGATTGTAAATGATCCATGTGTGTACTGTTGTCAGCAGAATTACAGGATTGTAAATGATCCATGTGTGTATGTCCAATTCTTATTGGTGGCGCCAAAATTCTTATCAAATTGTATCTCTTGTCGCAGTGTAGAACTGGGAGTTCCATCGCTCTCGTTTTTGTCCTCCGCCGCAACGCGGCCGGGGACTTTAAAATGGTTCTTGCTTCTTTGTGTCCGTGGATGTCCGTGGACGTCCGTGCATGCCTGTTCAAATTTTCCGCAAGCGATAACTTCCTAACGCTTTGTTGGATTGTTCCGAAATTCGGCATACGCATTCCTTGCGACAAGTCGCCAGTTGGTATTGCATTTCAGCAACATCCGCCTGAATATGGCGCCACTGGGTCAAAATGAGTCTTGCTTCTTTGTGTCCGTGGACGCCTGTTAATATTTTTCGCAAGTGATAACTTCCAATCGCTTCTTCGGATTCTCCCGAAATTCGGCATACGCATATCTTGCGACAAGACGCTACTGCATTTCAGCAACATCTGCCTGAAGGTGGCGCCACTGAGTTTCGCTTCTTCGTGTCCGCTCTCTTTGTGTCTGTGGATGTCTGTTCAAATTCTTCACAGGCGAAAACTTTCAAAAGCTTTGTCGGATTCGTTCGAAATTTAGCATATACACTCTTTGTGACCAGACGTGGGTTAGTATTGCGTTTCATCAAGATCCACCTAAAGGTGGCGCCATTGGGTCTTGTTCCAATCTTCTGTGCATGTCCGTCGTTTCCATTCAAATTCTTCGCAAGCGATAACTTCGAAATGCTTTGTCTAATTGCCTAGGGATGCCTTATGTGTTTGTCAGTTTCTTTTTTCTTCCGCTTCTCACTGTTAGTTTTGAATTTCACGTCGCTTTAAATGAAGGACACCATTTTCTTAAATTTTACTGTCCAGTCATTCTATTCTAGATAATATGATTTACACTAAAGCTTTTGCAGGAACCATATTTTATTTCAGAAGTATAATATGAAATAACTGGCCGGGGAATCCCCGCAGTACCGAACCCCTGTTAGTTTTGAATTTCGTGTCACCTTAAATGAAGGACAACACTTTTGCTATCAAATCATTCTATTCCACATCATACGATTTACCCTAAAGCTTTGGCATGAACCATATTTTTTTTTATTTCAGAAGCATAATATGAAATAACGGGCGGAGAAATCCCCGCAGTACTGAACCCCTGGTTTTTGAATTTCGTGTCATCTTAAATGAAGGACAACATTTCCTTCAATTTTGCTATCAAATAATTGTATTCCACATCATATGATTTACCCTAAATCTTTTGCATGAACCATTTATGTCCACACATGTAACTTACTATATTAATTACAACTAAGTTTGGGTGCACACTGTGCATATGATCAATTTCCTGAATTGAACTGAATTCGACCTTGTGCAGTTGTCAGTGTGGTTGTTTCATGTACAGGGAGCTTTCTATGGCTTTCATGTCAGCACACCTACCCCTACCCTCAAGGGGAGCATGTCCCCACCCCCAGGTCGCCGAGCCACACGCTCTATCTCCCAAACTAGCCCTCGCCCGACCCTCATATATTGTGTTTGAGCATATATGTCTCCAATATATCTTGGCAGGAGTTGAAATTTGTGTGTTGTCTGCAATATTGTGATAATTCTGCCACCCCTCAATGAATTGCAACCTCAAAAGGTTTCAATTTATCAGGCACAGACCCATGTTTTTGTATTTGGTAAGTGGGTCCCTTGTCTATAGATCTTGCTTGGAATTGTTTTTCATGCCAATCTGCCGCTGGGTGGCGCCAACTGGGGCTAAGTTAAACAAGCAACCAGAGGATGCTAAGTCCCCCGCCGAAATGGCAGCAATATTTTTTAGCTTTGTTGGTCTCGGGGGATATACATGACGGAGGCAACTGCTACTTCATAGGCGTTGGATGCGGAAGGGTCTTTCTGCCTTCCCAAGTTTTAAAATCAACTCAGAATGGTTGACTGAACTTTTTTTTTGCTTCTGTAATATAATTTCCATGCAGTGAAGCATGGAAATTATGTAACCGAGAAGCGACCCCCAAGTGACATCTCAAGGCATATTATCTGCAAACCAAATTTGACGAGAAGCTGAATGCATCCTCAACCTATTGTCTGGGAACCAAATTTTAAATTTGCCACCAGATGTCGCCACCTGTAGGTGCAAGTGGGCGAAATGCAATCCCAAGGATCATCTCATGACATGGTGTATCAGCATACGAACTTTGTGAAGATTCTGAAAAGGGGTTATTGCCCGGAAACCAAATTTAGATTTGTATGCACAAGTGTGCGAAACACAATCACAAGTGACATCTTATGGCATATAAATATCAAATTTGAGAAGAATCCGATGAGCAGTTGTCAAATTATTGCCAGAAACAAATTTCAGATTTTTCCACCAGGTGTCGCCACCAGTATGCAGAAGCAGGTGAAATACAATCCCAAGGGACATATCATAGCATGGTATCTGCATACCAAATTGGAGAAAAATCTGATGAGCGAAATCAAGTTTAGATTTGACTCGAGGTGGTGCTACCTGTAAGCACAAATGGGCGAAACGCAATACCAAGCGACATCATATGTCATGATATATTCATACCAGATTTAAGAAGAATCTGACGAGCTGGAAACAAATCTGGTATTTCGCCACAAGGTTGCACCACCTGTAAGTAAAAGTGAGCGAAAGGCATCTTCTGGCAGGATACATGCATGCTAAATTTGAGGAGATTCCGATGAACAGTTCTCAAGTTAATGGCTGAAAACAAATTTTGATTTTAACACCTGGTGGCGCCGCAAGTGGGCGAAATGCAATCTCATGCGACATCTTAGGTCATGGTATTACCCTGAGACAAATTTGGGATTTTGCCACCAGGTGGCGCCACCTGTATGTGCAAGTGAGTGAAAGGCAATCCCATGCAACATCTCCTGGCATGATACATGCATGCTAAATTTGAGAAGAATCCGATGAGCATGCAGTTCTCAAGTTATTGGCCAAAAACAAATTTCAGATTTTGTCATCAGGTGGTGTCACTTTCTGAGCAGAAGTGGATAACGCAATCCCAAGCAACATCCCATGGCAAGGTACAATGTATATGCATGCCTAATTTGGGAGGAATTTGATGAGCAGTTCTCAAGTTATTGCCCGGAAACCAAATCTCGAGCAACATTTCAAAGCGTTTCAAAGTTATTGCTTGCAGAACAAAAGAACGGAAAGAACCCTAGTGGCGCCACCTACAGTCAAATCTTTCTGAAACGCAATACCAATCAACATCTTGTCACAAGCACTGGTCGATACTTCATGTAAGGGAGCACCAGAGAAGAAGCATAGTTTAACAGGGTAGACACAGTTGTCTTCTTGTACAGTTTCACCATTATCTTCACTCACTAAGTTATCTTCTTGTATTGGAAAATACATACCTGTCACGGAAAACAGTTTTGCCTTCTTCCTTTGCCAGTATCTTAATGAAACGAACTGTGACAACATTATACACCACATTGTTAAACGAATCTGTAATTGGAAGTTCATTGGATTCTTCTACCTCACCTATACACTAACCACATGTTGACAGCGGGTTTGCGCTGTTCTACACTACCTTGTCAGTGACAGCGGCTTTGTGGTCTTCTACACTACCTTGTCAGTGACAGCGGCTTTGCGGTCTTCTGGACTACCTTGTCAGTGACAGCGGCTTTGCGATTTCTGCATAATCCTTTCATTGACAGCGGCTTAGCGGTTTTCTGCATACGGTATCATCCAGTCATCTTTGTTATCTTCAACACTACATTGTCAGAGACAGCGGCTTTGCGCTCTTGTACATTACCTTGTCAGTGACAGCGGCTTTGCGGTCTTCTACACTACCTTGTCAGTGACAGCGGCTTTCCGGTCTTGTGGACTACCTTGTCAGTGACAACGGCTTTGCGGTCTTATACATCATCTTAGCAGTGACAGCGGCTTTGCGGTCTTCTACACTACCTTGTCAGTGACCGCGGCTTTGCGGTCTTCTACACTACCTTGTCAGTGACCGCGGCTTTGCGGTCTTCTGGACTACCTTGTCAGTGACAGCGGCTTTGCGGTCTTCTGCATAATCCTTTCGTTAACAGCGGTTTAGCGGTTTTCTGCATATGGTATCATCCAGTCATCTTTGTTATCTTGAACACTACATTGTCAGAGACAGCGGCTTTGCGCTCTTCTACACTACCTTGTCAGTGACAGCGGCTTTGCGGTCTTCTACACTACCTTGTCAGTGACAGCGGATTTGCGGTCTTGTGGACTGCCTTCTCAGTGATAGCGGCTTTGCGGTTTTATACATCATCTTGGCAGTGACAACGGCTTTGCGGTTTTCCAGAAGACACTGTCAGTGACAGCGGCTTTGCGGTCTTCTAGCAGCTTTGCGGTCTTCTGGACTACCTTCTCAATCACAGCGGTCTTCTACACTACCTTGTCAGTGACCGCGGCTTTGCGGTCTTCTACACTACCTTGTCAGTGACCGCGGCTTTGCGGTCTTCTGGACCACCTTGTCAGTGACAGCGGCTTTGCGGTCTTCTGCATAATCCTTTCGTTAACAGCGGTTTAGCGGTTTTCTGCATATGGTATCATCCAGTCATCTTTGTTATCTTGAACACTACATTGTCAGAGACAGCGGCTTTGCGCTCTTCTACACTACCTTGTCAGTGACAGCGGCTTTGCGGTCTTCTACACTACCTTGTCAGTGACAGCGGATTTGCGGTCTTGTGGACTGCCTTCTCAGTGATAGCGGCTTTGCGGTTTTATACATCATCTTGGCAGTGACAACGGCTTTGCGGTTTTCCAGAAGACACTGTCAGTGACAGCGGCTTTGCGGTCTTCTAGCAGCTTTGCGGTCTTCTGGACTACCTTCTCAATCACAGCGGCTTTGCGGTCTTCTGCATAATCCTTTCATTGACAGCGGCTTAGCGGTTTTCTGCATACGGTATCATCCAGTCATCTTTGTTATCTTCAACACTACATTGTCAGAGACGGCGGCTTTGCGCTGTTCTACACTACCTTGTCAGTGACAGCGGCTTTGCGGTCTTCTGCACTACCTTGTCAGTGACAGCGGCTTTGCGGTCTTCTGCATAATCCTTTCATTGACAGCGGCTTAGCGGTTTTCTGCATACAGTATCATCCAGTCATCTTTTGTTATCTTCAACACTACATTGTCAGAGACAGCGGCTTTGCGCTCTTCTACATTACCTTGTCAGTGACAGCGGCTTTGCGGTCTTCTGCATAATCCTTCCATTGACAGCGGTTTAGCGGTTTTCTGCATATGGTATCATCCAGTCATCTTTGTTATCAACACTACACTGTCAGACAGCGGCTTTGCGCTCTTCTACAATACCTTGTCAGTGACAGCGGCTTTGCGGTCTTCTACACTACCTTGTCAGTGACAGCGGCTTTGCGGTCTTACACATCATCTTGGCAGTGACAATTGCTTGTGATTTTCTAGAAGACACTGTCAGTGACAGCGGCTTTGCGGTCTTCTACACTACCTTGTCAGTGACAGCGGCTTTGCGGTCTTCTGGACTACCGTGTCAGTGACAGCGGCTTTGCGGTCTTCTGCATAATCCTTCCATTGACAGCGGTTTAGCGGTTTTCTGCATATGGTATCATCCAGTCATCTTTGTTATCAACAGTACACTGTCAGACAGCGGATTTGCGCTCTTCTACACTACCTTGTCAGTGACTGCGGATTTGCGGTCTTCTACACTACCTTATCAATGACAGCGGCTTTGCGGTCTTGTGGAATACCTTGTCAGTACATTCTTCCCTAACTCCGCTTTGACACTAGAATTGACTTACATTCTTCCCTAACACCAGTTGGACCCTCAACTTCATGTACATTCCCTGAAAATGCTTTGACCCTCCAATTTGACACTCGACTTCACATACATTCCTACCTAACTCCGCTTTGACACTCGACTCCACATACATTCTTCCCTGAGACCACTTGGACACTAGACTTCAGGTACATTCCATGAAAACGCTTCGACACTCTACTTCACATACCTTTCTCCCTATCACTGCTTTATATGATTTTGATAGCTGAAATGAACCTGAACCTGATAGTTGTAAAACATACCTAACCCTAAGTCCCAATTCCGCTTGGACACTCGACTTCATGTACATTCCTCCCTAACAACACTTTGACACTCGACTTCACATACATTCCTCCCAAGTACTGCTTTGACACTTCACGTACATTCCTTCCTAACAACGCTTTGACACTGGAATTCACATACATTCCTCCCTAACACCGCTCTGACACTCGACCTCAAATACATTCCTCCCTAACAATGCTTTGACACTCGAATTCACATACATTCCTGCCTAACACCGGTCTGACACTTGACCTCATATACATTCTTCCCTAACTCCGCTTTGACACTCGACTTCACATACATTCCTACCTAACACCGCTCTCACATACATTCCTCCCTAACTCCGCTTTGACACTCGACTTCACATACATTCTTCCCGAACACCACTTGGACACTTGACTTCATGTACATTCCCTGAAAACACTTTGTCTCTCGACTTCACATACATTTCTTCCTAACACTGCTTTTTTTGATTTTGATAGCTAAAATGAACCTGAACCTGATAGTTGTAAACCATACCTAACCCCAAGTCCCAATTCCGCTTGGACAATCGACTTCATGCACATTCCTCCCTAACAACATTTTGTCACTCGACTTCACATACATTCCTCCCAAGTACTGCTTTGACACTTCATGTACATTTCTCGTTAACAACGCTTTGACACTGGAATTCACATACATTCCTCCCTAACACCGCTCTGACACTCTCGAACTCACATACATTCCTCCCCAGCTGCGCTTTGACACTAGACTTCACATACATTCTTCCCTAACACCGCTTGGACAGTCGACTTCAAGTGCATTCCTCCGTAACTCCGCTTTGACACTCGACTTCACATACATTCTTTCCTAACACCGCTTGGACAGTCGACTTCAAGTACATTCCTCCCTAACTCCGCTTTGACACTCGACTTCACATATATACATTCTTCCCTAGCACCGCTTGGACAGTCGACTTCAAGTACATTCCTCCCTAACTCCTCTTTGACACTCGACTTCACATACATTCTTCCCTAACACCGCTTGGACATTCGACTTGACATACATTCCCTGAAAACAATTTGACACTCGACTTCACATACATTCCTCACTAACACCGCTCTGACACTCGACCTCAAATACATTCCTCCCTAACTCCGCTTTGACACTCGACTTCACATACATTCTTCCCTAACACCGCTTGGACAGAAAGACTTCAAGTACATTCCTTCCTAACTCCGCTTTGACATTCGACTTCACATACGTTCCTCCCTAACACCGCTCTGACACTCGACCTCACATACATTCCTCCCTAACTCCGCTTTGACATTCGACTTCACATACATTCTTCCCTAACACCACTTGGACAGTCAACTTCAAATACATTCCTCCCTAACTGCGCTTTGACACTCGACTTCACATACGTTCTTCCCTAACACCGCTTGGACAGTCGACTTCAAGAACATTCCTCCCTAACTTCGCTTTGACGCTCGACTTCACATACATTCTTCCCTAACACCGCTTGGACACTCGACTTCATGTACTTTCCCTGAAAACGCTTTGTCTGTTGTCATACATACATTTCTCCCTAACACTGCTTTATATGATTTTGATAGCTGAAATGAACCTGAACCTGATAGTTCTTAAACATACCCAAGTCCTATCCCGCTTTGACACTCAACTTTGCATACATTCCTCCCTAACACCGGTCGCTCTGTAACTAGACTACAAGTATACTTTGGTGGAGAAGTTATTTGATTTTGATAGGTGAAATGAACCTGAACTTGATAGTTCTAAAACATACCTAATCCTAAGTTCCAATTCCACTTGGACACTCGACTTGATGTACATTCATCCCTAACAACACTTTGACACTCGACTTCACATACATTCCTCCCTAATACTGCTTTGACACTTCACATACATTCCTCCCTAACAATGCTTTGACACTGGAATTTACATACATTCCTGCCTAACACCGGTCTAACACTCGACCTCATATACATTCTTCCCTAACTCCGCTTTGACACTAGACTTCACATACATTCTTCCCTAACACCGGTTGGGCACTCAACTTCATGTACATTCCCTGAAAACGCTTTGACACTAAGCTTTGACACTCGACTTCACATACATTCCTCCCTAACACCGCTCTCTCACTCGACCTCACATACATTCCTCCCTAACTCCGCCTTGAC
Organism: Hanleya hanleyi; assembly: GCA_036873755.1. NCBI lineage: Eukaryota > Metazoa > Mollusca > Polyplacophora > Lepidopleurida > Hanleyidae > Hanleya > Hanleya hanleyi. The sequence continues at coordinate 47,511 of JAVTVY010029281.1, forward strand.
ACTCGACTTCAAATACATTTTTCCCTAACACCGGTTGGACAGTCGATTTCAAGTACAATCCTCCCTAACTCCGCTTTGACACTGAACTTCACATACATTCTTCACTAACACCGCTTGGGCAGTCGAATCCAAGTACATTCCTCCCTAACTCCGCTTTGACACTTGACTTCACATACATTCTTCCCTAACACCGGTTGGACACTCGACTTCACGTACATTCCCTGAAAACGCTTTGACACTCCACTTCACATACATTTCTCCCTAACACTGCTTCACATGATTTTGACAGCTGAATTTAACCTGAACCTGATAGTTCTGAAACATACCTAACCCTAAGTCCCATCCCACTTTGACACTCGACTTGGCATACATTCTTCCCTAAGACCACTTGGACACTCGACTTCAGGTACATTCCCTGAAAATGCTTCGACACTCTACTTCACATACCTTTCTCCCTATCACTGCTTTATATGATTTTGATAGCTGAAATGAACCTGAACCTGATAGTTGTAAAACACACCTAACCCTAAGTTCCAATTTCGCATGGACAGTCGACTTCATCTACATTTCTCCCTATCAACACTTTGACACTCGACTTCACATACATTCCTCCCAAGCACTGCTTTGACACTTCACGTAAATTCCTCCCTAACAATGCTTTGACACTGGAATTCACATACATTCCTCCCTAACATCGCTCTGACACTCGACCTCACATACATTGCTCCCTAATACTGCTTTGACACTTCACATACATTCCTCCCTAACAATGCTTTGACTCTCGAATTCACATACATTCCTGCCTAACACTGGTCTGACACTCGACCTCATATACATTCTTCCCTAACTCCGCTTTGACGCTCGACTTCACATACATTCCTACCTAACACCGCTCTCACATACATTCCTCCCTAACTCCGCTTTGACACTCGACTTCACATACATTCTTCCCGAACACCACATGGACACTTGACTTCATGTACATTCCCTGAAAACACTTTGTCTCTCGACTTCACATACTTTGCTTCCTAACACTGCTTTTTTCGATTTTAATAGCTGAAATGAACCTGAACATGATAGTTGTAAACCATACCTAACCCTAAGTCCCAATTCCGCTTGGACACTCGACTTCATGTACATTCCTCCCTAACAACATTTTGTCACTCGACTTCAAATACATTACTTCCAAGTACTGCTTTGACACTTCACGTACATTCCTCCTTAACAACGCTTTGACACTAAAATTCACATACATTCCTCCCTAGTACCGCTCTGACACTCGACCTCACATACATTCCTCCCCAACTGCGCTTTGACACTAGACTTCAAATTACAACACATATAAGGGAAGTGGGAAGAGGTGCCGACATACTGACTGCGTCACATGACTTCACAGAATAGTCCTCTGGTTAACCTATTCTAAAGCACATACCAAGAATCTAGCAATTCGTGATATGTGTTGTATCTCTGGTACGCTTTTATTGTACCTGTTCATGTGGCAACTTGGATGATATGACCACACGGCCCCTAGCACCGGCATAAGCGGTATTAGATACAAATTTAGAGAGCTATGATGGAAATGCTCGGACAACTCGTATACTGGTAATTGGTGAGTGTTTCGCTGTGACAACTCGTACATTGGAGATTGGTGAGCTGTATCGTCGTCAGATGTAAATGACGGCATTTAACACAAAAGGCTAGTCTGTAAGGCCCGATGTCGACCCAGCATCAACTTCCCACAAGTGCCAACATATATCAAAGACCAAAATACATTCTTCCCTAACACGGCTTGGACAGTCAACTTTTAGTCTAACGGTCTTTTCCAAATCACCTTTCCAAACACAGATCCTAGCCTCTATCTACATGAAGTTCAGTTATTCTTCAACAACTGTTAAACCAAAAAAAATTATTGAGATTGAATGTGGAAGTCTACTGGTATATACAGATACAGCCCAGATTCTTTAGTAAAACATGCATTAATAGAGATCCAAACATGATAGTGCAATCAAAGAAGCTAATAGGTATTTGCAATCATAAAAGTAGAGTTTTCCATAGTCACATCCATAATTTGTATGTCCAGGTTAATTGGATGTCCCTAGATTTGAAACAGAAACTTTGCATGCCGAATTTCATCACCACATGGCCTGAGCTTGGCTGGCTCACTTCCAGTCCACCTACAAGCTGTTGTTGATGCAGATCTTGCATATGATCTGATGTGCTCATCAAAATTGCAGTTTTTTGAAAACTCCCGAAATTCGAAAACATACATGTACATGTATTTCCCTTTGATCGATCCCATTCCACATAATAATTCACAGAGTTGGTATATTGAGAGGTGTGGACACCATGATACCGGTACCGGGTACCACGTACAGGTTTGCAGTATATTATGTTAGATTTCCACATATTAGTCCACTGATTCTAACACCCACATCTTTTGTTGGTGGAAATGAATAAGCTTACTGCTGTAGTGCTTGTAGAATTCTAATTGCTGCAGCGAACTTGTGATCACCCAATCGAAATTTGAACAGAACTTATCCTGATAATCTACTTTACTGCAGCACTTTAGCATGCTTGCTGCCTTGTTGATGAGTTTGAATTTACTGACCAATTGTCCCCGGGGTTCTTTGATGTACAAAGAAAACTCCTGGAGTAGAGAGGATGCGAGAAAATGTGTATCCAAATATTCATTCCAGCTCTAATATCAAACAGTTTTGAAGCAAGTTCATCTATTGTTCAGCGCTTGTTTAACCAAGAAATACTATATAGATGGAATGTCATTCTAATGATATACATATCAGTTGATACATGTATCAAAAAGAGGTTATGACAATCGGGCAACCCGAATCAAGGAAAGAAGAAATGTGATCTCTAAAACTTCAAAGACAAAAGCTATTTCTACATGGAGTCCTGATTCTGATTGGTTCGTGGAGGAAATAAACCGATTTTGAACAGAAATAGTGAGCTAGATAGACCAAGCCAAGTTTCAGAACAAGAGTGTGAAAATTGACTTGGTGTACGAAGATGCAACTATATGAGACTAGTTATCCGTTTTTCCTGATATCACTATAGTGTATCGCAATTTCATGGCTTTTTGAGAAGTTTTTATATAAGATTATCCAGGCCTGCAAGGAGCTCACAGTGAAAATATAGGAAGAAATTTGCCAAAATATAGGAGAAATATAGGAATTTTCTAAATAAAATATAGGAAAATGTAGGCAATAAAGAACTGTAACACCACATTGTATGTTCCAAACTTGGTAGTTTTCTGGTGTTTGATCAAATTATTTCCAATAATTGCGGTCATAGTGGTGGTGATTGAAGAGACCTGTCCTGCAGCTTAAAATTGTTTCAGGTAAGACAGATTTAAATGTTATCATATTTTTTCTGATTGTATTTTAATTCCCATGCCATTTTGACTCATTTCAGAGCATTGGTGAAAGTTCTCATGAGAAAAGTTCAAAATAAAGGAAATATAGGAGATTTTTAGAAAAATATAGGAATGACTAAAAAATACAGGAAAATATAATAATCGACGACAATCACTTCACCCAATAATGTCTTCTGTTGCTATTCCTTGTTTCCATAGTTTAGTTAGGCATTGTAATGATGTCATCAGAAGTGTCTGTTTGACTTTGTGACCATACCTTATGAAAAGAACGGATGCTGCCTTGATCATGCATGGTGCCAAAGGCCACAAGTTGATGTGTATTCAATGAGTTGATTGATATTTCATTAATATTTTCATAATTTAAGATGGAGATCGTGTGCCGGCATTGAATGGAGAATTCTTTGTGTTGTTTCATGAACTGGGGAGATGATATTCATAATTTTAGCTATTAAACCATGTATTCATCCCTCACAGCCATGGTCATCTTAGTAATTAACATGCAAAGTTTTCACTACAGAGATGAATAATATATATTTATACATCAATATCAATATTCACCTCTTAGTCGAAATTGGGAAAACATTAAAAATATTACATATTTACATGAATACAGTTTTCTAATTTGGGCATCCTTTCTAGCTCTCTAATTTGGGCTAAATTATGGTTATTGAGTGGAATTACATGTTACGAGATCCTGAAAAGTCCTCAAACCGATTTTTTTTTTGGTCTGAACAGAACACAGAATGCCCAGATGTTATCTGGTCAATTCTTTTTCAATCCTGGAAGAAGTCAAAAAGTCTGTAATTTGGGCTTTTTGAAGACAAGCTGTAATTTGGGCACCTTTAAAGGGTAACAAAACAGCCCTGTATTTGCCCCTGATTTCCGCTTCAAACAATGGCCGCCGTCTGACAGAATTTGATCACAATTCAATGATGACAAGTTATATACAGTACTCTCTCATATCATACCATACTTGACTTGTGGAGAACTTAATTGTGCTTTAATTAGTTTACATAAAAACACTTTATTTAAATAAGCACCTGCTATATAATGGTCCATGGTTGACATAGGTTTACAAAATGGATATGGTACTGATATTGAATGTGGAATCTGCGTCTTCGACAGAAGGAAATGTAATATACTAGACTATTTGTAGCAAAATAGGGGTCTATACTTTATGGAAGAATATATTGCCGCAGTGAGAAATACGAGAATTCCAACTTAAAAGAGAGACCCGCGCTACAAAGCTTAATTTCGGCAAACTGCTTTCGAAAGGCATCGAATTTCCACAGAGAGGTTGCTAAGAGAACCTATTTTGTTCTGCAATTTTCATTTACTCTCTGGATGTTGGGTGATGCGTTTGTTCTGAAACCATACACAGACATTTTATTCCAGCCATTTCTTCGATGAATTGCATATGTTTACTAAAATTCTAAATCACAGCGTGGATAAACTCGTATGGGACAACTTTATTGACTAAGGAATTCAGGGATACATGTATACACATATCATTATTTTCACAAAATCAAGCCTCACTTCACTTCACCACAGCTATCAGGGAACATTTTACTGTGATGTATTTTTCGTCACATTTCAAGGATATTTTATGCTACAATGACAAGAATGCTGTTCGATTTCACTCTCAATGATTTTGCCTTTCTGACCTCGCTAGCGTGAAGTGGCCATCCGATTGGATCAAATAGACTTTTACTGCATTTCGTAACTTGTTCAACGCACATTTCTGCTTCGTTTTGACTCGGTTCGCGCAGATGCGTCATTTCAAGATTCAACATAATTGTGACCAAACAGATCGAGTGTAGGAACCAGAACCACATGTACCATTTTACTCAACTGTTTCCATGAACTAGTCTCATCATACTTCCAGACAAATTCTCAAAGAAGAGTGCATGGGTGATACAACCAAATTGTTTCAGACAAAAATAATGATGCAGAACACTTGTCGCTAGAAAGCATGATAATGATAATCATATGGCGTAAAGAACACTTCGCAAGGTTCATCACTACGTTCTATTGAAAGATTAGTTTTACCGTATGCCACCACACAAATATACTTGAACATCTTAGCAATCAATTCTGATCGTTCTTAGAGAACAACATACCTGAAAAATGGGTTGATAAATGTAAACAGAAGCCAGACAGCAAAAACAACATTCCTGTCTGCTAGTGTGGTCACGTGATGGGTTCAACAGTCACCCCAGAACACGGATCGCGCCACAAACACAGTTAACCCAAAATGCGGAAAGGATCAGTTTTGGTCAAATAACATGATATACGGTTACAGAAATAAATCAATAAAATACCCCTACCAAGATCACACAACTCTATCAATGGGGCACATTGCCTTTCAGACCAGAACTGCAGCGAGATTTAACCTGTAACTGAAGTAATTTTGTTTTTATGCTTATATGCACACTATTGGCGGTGTCATCCAATGTCCTGTCATTTTTTGTTTATATGGATTCGTGTATTCATTCATTGTCAAATCAAATGCAATCATTAACTAAGTCAATCATGAATTCCAGCGTGACGGAATCACTGTTTGGGAGGTACTTTAAAAGTTTGAAGCGCTCGTTACTGAAATTTTATTGTCTATAAGCAGACTTTCTACATCTTATTGCCCAGTTAATTAGGTCTACTGCTGTCAAGTTTCAAATAAAGTATAATACCTTCCGAAATATTGCAGATTTTTCGTTATATAATCTTTGGAAATGTCTGTGACGGAATCACAGTGGAAGTACTCCGTTTTGACTCGCGTAAGCTTGCTTGTCCAATTTTTTTTCTGCTCTGTTTCGATCTGATTATCCGTATATGACATCTCTTACTAACATACAATACCGGTACCCAAAGATGATAACATTGGCTTTCCTCGTGAGAAAAAAGTGAATGGGTCATCACAGGAGTTACATCTAGTCTGTGACGAAACCACAAAAGAATGGTGACGGAATCACGAGTGCGCATTTTTGAATCTTCTCCATCTTCTCCGCTTTATTAATTACACATTTTCTCTCAAAAAATATTCCTAGATGTGATTTTTTCACTTCTAATTATAATATTAAGACTCCGAGCTCTTATTTTGTCCATTGTATACAGTTCCTGTCAAATGCATACAGATGTTTTAAAATAGTATACCGGTACGTACTTTTCAGTTAAATGCAACTTTTCTTCCTTGATAATTTTGAATTTCTCGAATATTCCCAGTTTATAAATTGTCGGAAATAAAACACATATTCTCTGTTACTGGTATTGGCAAGTTCCTGGAGATAATAGGAAGCGAATAGAAAAAATAGCATGGCCTACGAGATATTGTGGGGTGAATTTTGTGCGAAAAAGGGCATTTTTTGGTGACGGCCGCTTTTACGTGGAATTCATGCAATCTGTTTTACGTGGAATTCATGCAATGACTGCGATTCATATGTAATTAAATATTTGTCAAATCAATTGCAATCATTAACCGTTAATCTGTGATTCTCATGCCTTATATGGGAGCTTGTAATCAGCAAATAAAATCTATTGTATTTACTGACTGGGGTTTCTAGGTTTTGAGTAATCCGGTCTGGTAAAAATGACGTCTCTCTTGAGAAGTCGGTTCGCAGGTCCCCCAAGTAGTTCCTATGTGCATGGGGTCAACCCTGAGTGAGAACAACAGATCAGCTGTTCAGTTATTTGCATGACCCATTTATCCTGTTGGAGATAGTGGAACACAGCAACGCCGCAAAGCCGCTGTGCAAAAACTGACCGTCTACCTAATGCCGACTCCAACGCCGCAAAGCCGCTAAATATCAAATAATCACTCAATCCTTTCCGTTTCCTTCCTTGTCGAGGACCTCCGAGCTCCGACTTGGATCATTGCAACACAGTTGTTTTGACATTGGCAATTCAATATCCACACACATCATATATACAACCAAGAGTTATAACCCATTCTTGTCGTATGTAGGCCTACAAGGAAGATTTATTCTGTTGGAGCAACGCCGCAAAGCCGCTGTGAAGTAATTGACAAACTAACACAAGACCGCAACGCCGCTGTTTAGAATTGAAAGTTCGGAAAGATGTACCTTCAAAGATTTAACCCCATATTTCTGGAAAGGGTTATCTATTAAAAAAAAAGAACTTCACTATTGTGGAATCCAACACGAGGCTCGTCTCTCGTGATACCTTACATGAAGTATGTACCGTTATTTCAACACTTTACGAGTAAGTTTCAACACTCTAGTTTTAAGCGTGCATGCACCGTCATATCACCGAGGGATAAACCATATATTCCTACGAAGTAGGCTACCATCTGCAAATTGTCCGGTAGTCAGTGAGTGAGTGGGTGAGTGAGTCCATCCGAATCCTTACGTCGGCAAAATAAGGAGAACCGTTGGCATTAGTTCGTAGGTCATGTGACGTTAGTCACACGGCCAATACAAATAGGACACATTTACATTGCCCGCGTATATATCTACTATCTGCTACTATCGAGCGGGGGGAGATACAGAAACAGCACATCAAAATATAGATTTCATCTGCGAAGATATTTTTCGTACGTTCTTATTCCTTCCACCTACCGTTCTTAGGCTACCATCTGCAAATTGTCCGGTAGTCAGTGAGTCCATCCGAATCCTCTCGTCGGCAAAATACGGAGAACCGTTGACATTAGAACCTTGATTTTTTGCATGAAGGTGCATTAGGAGACTGTTACTAGCAAGTTCTGAGCTGACCTACTTTTGATAAAACTCACTGGTGATTCCGACTTAGGCTGTGCCCATCTTAATATAGGCAGGATTTCAACTTGGGGCGGGGGATTTCCAAGAGTTCAGTGCGCGTCGGAGTCTAATGCCTACCCTACTTCGTAGGTCCTATGACGTTAGTCACACTGCCATGTTAGTAATGCACTTTTTAATTGAGCTCATAAAAGGTATTTCTTTTCATAGATATGGTGTACTCAATAAATTACTTCGTTCTCCAACAGAAACTGTACAAAAACGTTATTAAATACTTCCTGGATGAAATCAGAGGTTTACACAAGCAGGTTTCATAATATTCAAAGAAGATGATACGACAAGATTGAGTGAGTGAGTGAGTGAGGGAATAGGGTATAACGTCTATTTCAACATTTTCCAGCTATATCACGACGGGGAAGGGAAGGGATGGGGAGGGGCGGTGGTACCTACTTGTAACAGAGCAGATCTAATGCTGCCATTTATTGTACTGTCCCACCGAAATATCATGCCGTATATAGGCAGACATGACACCCCATTCAGTCACATTATACTGATTACAACGCAAATAAGGGAAGTGGGAAGAGGTGCCGACATACTGACAAAGCCATGTGACTTCACAGTATAGTCTTCTGGTTAACCTATTCTAAAGCACATACCAAGAATCTAACGAATAGTGATATGTGTTGTATCTCAGGTACGCTTTTATTGTACCTGTTCATGTGGCAACTTGGATGACATGACCACACGGCCCCTAGCCCCGGCATAAGCGGTATTAGATAGAGCTATGATGGAAATGCTCTGACAACCCGTATATTGGTAATTGGTGAGCTGTGTCGCTGTGCCAACTCGTACACTGGGAATTGGTGAGCTGTATCGTCGTCAGATGAAATTGACGGCATTTGTGTTGACACCGAGCGAACCAGTCCTTGTTCTGTCCTCTTAATGCTGATGAGCGTAAGCGAGGAAGCAGCGAGTTTCATTTTTTCAAGTCTTTGGCATGAACGACCGGGGATTGAACACAGTACCTACCGCTTACGAGGCTGATGCTCTAACCATTAGGCCACCTCAGTCCGGTTTAGGCGGCATTTTGACTTATACGGGGTGCGGTTGAAATCGAAAGAATAAAATGTCCTAAAAATAATTGTTTTTTAATTTAACAGCGAAAGAAAATATATGTACACAATATGTGAAAGTTCTAGCTCGATTGCACATGAATATAGTTATGGCATGGAATTTAAATCCACAGAAAGCATTTAGAAAGTGTTGTTTCACTACTTCTAAATGTTTGATGCAACAGCTTAAAATGTTGCATTTAACTCTTAAAAGTGGTGAATACAACACTAACTAAATGTTTTCCGTCCTCCAACCCTCTAGATGTTAAATCTAATATTTGCGTTTTGAGAGTGTGTTGCAGGTGAGTAGTAGGGAAAGGCTATTTCAAGGTCTGTTTTCCAGGGAGGTAACTCTTGGTTCCCCTTTTTCCGCCAGGGGGCGCCACCAGTCCCGTATGACGTCACTTCCGGTCTGGGTGAATGGAGCGTGACCTGTGAACTGTATGACGTCACTTCCGGTCTGGGTGAATGGGGCGTGACCTGTGAACATGATAGGATATGTACTGACCTGTCTGTGGGGACTCAATGTCGTTCATCTCCGTGTCTTTTCGGTGAGAGGAACATGTACTGGGGTTTTTCCCACAATGTCGTTCACCTCCGTGTCTCTTCGGTCAGGTCCGTGTCTTTTCGGTGAGGTCCGTGGGAACATGGTAGGAGATGTACTGACTTGTCTGTGGGTTTTTCCCACAATGTCGTTCACCTCCGTGTGTCTTCGGTCACCTCCGTGTCTTTTCGGTGAGGTCCGTGAAGATGTGACGGAGGTGACCGAAACATGTGACGGAGGTGTGCGAAGAGACACGGAGGTGTCCGAAGATGTTACGGAGGTGTCCGAAGAGACACGGAGGTCACCGAAGATGTCACGGAGATTCCCGAAGAGACACAGAGGTGCCCGAAGATGTCACCGAAGAGTCACGGAGGTGACCGAAAAGACACGGAGGTGACCGAAGACACACGGAGGTCACCGAAAAGACCCGAATGTCATCACCGAAGAGTCACGGAGGTGACCGAAAAGACACGGAGGTGTCCGAAGAGACACGGAGGTCACCGAAAAGACCCGAATGTCATCACCGAAGAGCCACGGAGGTGACCGAAAAGACACGGAGGTGACCGAAGACACACGGAGGTCACCGAAAAGACCCGAATGTCACGAAAAAACGTATAAAAGTGGAAATTTTTAGGGGGATTGCTGCATTCATTGGCCTGCCGAACGGAGCTACCTGACCAGCCTGCCTGGCCAGCCTACCTGACCAGCCTGAACCACTCTGACGACAGGAGCTATTTGCCTGAGCCTCACTGCAGCATGAGACGTGGAGAAGATTTTCCAGGGGATCCAGGAGCGCCTCCGGCTGATGCCTTGCCCGAAGACGAGCGTGTGAGTGAGATTTATCGACGTCACTGGACCACCATACGCCATTGTTTTCACCGTCACCGTCGTCTATTGGACTTGTATAACTTTCGACTGCAGGACCTCACATATCTTTCTACCTATGCCGAGAACATTTTTACAGACCAGGTGACAGACTTCAGACAGCTTTCAAGTTGAATATGACATTCGATGACAGCGTATAATTGTATTAAAAAAATTCAACACCAAGAGTCTACTGTGGTGAAGACCTTATGTTCATTCTACTGTGTTAATAAAAATATTAGAAATTCAAATGTGTGTTACTGTTCACTCTTTGCAAAGGGAGTATTGGTGTGGGAGTGAGTATCGGGTGTAATTAGGTGGCCCTAAAAAGGGCCTTTGGAAAGAACAGCGGGTTGGTCATCACACTGTTACGGGCGGAATATTTTTTTCACGCCTGATACCCATCCCCGACACACAGGGCATATCGTATCTTCAAATGAAGCTCCTCCGTCTCTGCGCACTGGCACGAACCCGCTATGCATGTTAAGCTTAGCACGCATACACCACATAGGCACAGGTGACCACAAGGAAAAAAGGCGTACATCGCCTCATCGTCTTGACACACGGTACAGGCGGATCTCTTCTGTTCCCTAGCCAGTTGTAGGCGTAATTTAGACTTTTCGTCTTCTAATTCATCAATCTGTTGGTTCAGGCGGGTGATCTCTTGTAAGGGTGTTGTCATTCCTGTTGCGGTAGCGGTCGTTGTGGTAGCCGTCGTTGTGGTAGCCGCCTGAGTCGCCGCTGTAGTTGCTGAGGGTCTACTACTGTTTAACCACTCCACCTCTCCGTGTACATCTTCATCGTCTGTTGCCTCATCATCATCATCTTCTTCCTGCACAGCGTCCCTTATTTCTCTATCTTGTTGTGCGCCTCTCACCCTCAAAGCTTCAGCAATATGAGCTTCATGAACACGCTGCAAGCTCGTAATGATTGTAACATGTTCGTTGTCTTCTCCGTTCGAGCGAATCCGTTCTCTATGTTCTCTAGGATCTTGTTGTCCCGTGTTCATTGCGTTGAAAAGTGCCCGTCTACTAGGATTAGCCATGATGCAGTTGAATGAATGGATAGCTGACGAGACACTGCGCGCTTTTTATAGTATAACCGTAGAGCGCCCGTATGAGGGCGCGGACGTCATCGAAATCTTCACACTGAAACCATTGTGCCTGCTCAGGCCCGCTGAAATTTGTGTTTCTTTTCCATCTTCAAACCGGTCTCATTTTGCAATAAATGCGAGTTGACGTGTAAAACTTATTTAAACTTGAACTTGAATATTTTTAATCATTTTGTCGATTTTAGACCCGTATGGTTATGGGTGTGGTTGTGTGGAAAACCCGGTAAATTTGAAATAAATCGGCTTACCCCCAGTAAAAACACTTTAGGTGTGTTCCTCACATCCTTATAATGTCACCCTGAAAATTTGAGCAGGTTTATGGAAGGAAAAGTATGAATTTTTGTCATATCACTCTTGCTACGGTAACACAGCCATTGACACGCATAGCTGTACGGCACACACTCGGCTCCATACTGTATAGTGCTGTGTTACCGTAGCAAGAGTGGCAGAACAAAAATTCACACTTTTCCAATCACCGGGACTTGCCTCACCGCAGCATGAGACGTGGAGAAGATTTTGCAGGAGATCCAGGAGCGCCTCCGGCTGATGCCTTGCCCGAAGACGAGCGTGTGAGTGAGATTTATCGACGTCACTGGAACACGATACGCCATTGTTTTCACCGTCACCGTCGTCTATTGGACTTGTATAACTTTCGACTGCAGGACCTCGCGTATCTTTCTACCTATGCCGAGAACATTTTGACAGACTTCAGACTTCAGACAGCTTTCAAGTTGAATATGACATTTTTGGGTACATCATGATCTAACGGCACAAAGAGACGGCCCAGTTACGGTATTATTATCCCAGTAGATGTGTTTGACCAACCCTTCATTGTATGCTATTTCTTTGAAGCGAAGTCACTACGTTGAATGGGCCTTTTGTAACGTCCGAATACCAAATGGACTGTAAGACCACCTCTCAGGCAGCTAGTAAGGTAAGTCATAAACAACTATATTTTCATTGAATGCAAGGTTGTCTTGAATTTTTTTTCTCTAAATATGATAAATTCTCGATTTTCCATCACCACAACGCAAAGCTTATGGGGCAAAACAAATATGGCGGCTATAGGCTACGTGTGGTCAAAACTTCAGAAAATATTGTCCAACTTCAAAAATTCATGATCAAACAATCTGAACGTCTTGCGAGCTGAGACTTGATGATTAAATCGTAAAATATATATACTTCGTAACCTTAGTTGGATTCGTCATGAAATCATTTACAAATGGTGTATTCGAGCACTTTTTGTCACCTAGGCAGCCGTTTTGGCCGAAATGGTTTATGCGATCAATTTCTCCGTAAACATAAAGCCTCCAACAACTCCAAAGTTGTTATGTTAGGACAATATTCTCTTATGTGTGTATTTCATGCAGGAATGTCCTTCCGTGATAAACTCACACTTTACCGAGGGGTTGGGACAAAACAGTATTCGCTGTAGGTCACGTGGTGTAAACAGTCCCCCCCCCCTTTTCCGTTTTCAGTGGATACATTCGTGTTCAAAATAAAACTCCTCAACATTTATTGTCATTTCTATATTTTCGTATATTTTACTCAAAACCTCCTATATTTCCTGTATTTTGACTTTTTCTCATGAAAACCTTCACCAATGGCTCTGAAATGAGTCAATTTGGTATGGGAAAATACATTTCAGAAATTTTTTTTAGGGAAACATTTCAATTTCTCTTTCTTGAACCAAGCAGCAGAACGGGTCTCCTCAACCACAACAACTATGACCACATTCCGTGGACATAATTTTATTAAACACCAAAAAACTATCAATTTTGGAACGTACAATGTAGTAGTGTCTGACCTGTCTTACACTTCCTTATTTTCCATATTTTCCCATATTTTATTAAGAAAATTCCTATATTTCTCCTATATTTTGGCAAATTTCCTCCTATATTTTCTCCTATGTTTTCACTGTGATCCACTCGCAGGCCTGCCTATATCTTTTAACCCAGGAGACTATTTTTTATACATGCATACTATGTTTTCCCTGTATTCGAGCATAATGACACTTTCTTTGAACTGGGAAAATAAAATTATGTCAGTTATCACCAGTTCAAAATAATCCCTGGGTTAAAAGATAGGGGAAAGTAGTGATCATTAGGTGATTTCCTAACACAAGAACCACAGTTGCCTGGCTTGTGGGATATATGATGATACATCCCACATACATTTGCAATCAATTATTGAAATTTATTCAGATATTTTTTTAAAGCCTATTTAAAAAAAAAAAAAAAAAATCTTTCATTTTTGTCTATGTCAGAGATCAGCTTCTAGACGAAAATTAAAAGCTGTTGTAACTTTAGCTTTGTTCAGCTTCACATCAATGGGAATGACTTTATTTGATATGAAAGGAATAAAAAATACTAATAAAGAAAATTCAACTTGAAATTTTTTTATTTGAATAGATTTCAATTACTTATTGAAAGTATACGTGGATATCCACCATCAAAGTCAACTGTGATAACAATTCCCAATATCCTGTTGGGAGACAAATACTAGTGTAAAATCCTATTGCAATAATGCATTTACTGATTTTTTATTTTATTTTCATTAGCATAATCACTATAATCACATTTCATGTAGAGTCATTTCTGACATATGCCTATGATAATTGTTTCAAGCCAGCTGTCATGATAAAATTCAATTCAGATCGCTTATCCCAATTTCGAAGTTGTTCAGTTTTATAAAGTTACCTCTTTTTCACTTTCTCAGAGGAGAGAATGGCTGTCACAAGTGCTGATAGTCCACAAATCCTGTGGTGCATTTGAAGCAATGTGTCAAGTCCATGTTGAAGGCAGGGGACCGTGAGGCATAACTAGAGAAGGTTACAGTGTGGTGTGAGGACATCGATCTGGCTCAAGGTAATTTACAAGATCAGTCTATATGGTGTTTGTAAAATCAAGGAGAGCTGAACATTGATCACTCATATGAAGGTTGCATTGCACAAGTGATCACTCTCCCTAATCTTCAATACATTTCCTGTACAAATGGCCCTCCCAGAGCCTGTTCTGGACGGCACAATTCCATGTCCACTAACAAATAAGTACCGGTATGAGAAATGACATTCATGGCATTTCTCATTCATGGGTAAACTTGTAAACTCCTGTTTCAAAGATGTTTTTCCTCTTCAGCTGACCACATGCACACATGCAGCTGATCGAAAAATCACACTTTTTCTGGTTGAGCTATTTTTAAGATTATGCACCACTCTCTAAAACTAAGCCTTGTCCCTCTCCATAATCTCATATATTTTGAAGCTTATTTTTCTTTCTTAGTATTGTCTTTGTTCGTCGTCACACACAAGCCTACATGAGCATGGGTTCCTTCCGGGAGAGTTACTTCCCCTGCCACCAGATATACATTGCTGTGCTGATGCAATCAATATGCAAGATTCTAACAATAGTTGTGCTTAAATATTAATTATTCCATTTCTGGATAGTTAACTGTAAAATATCTAATTATCATCGTGAAATTATGTTCTCCATCATCCTCCTGATTCTGATATAGTTTATTTATTTCCTATTCACAGATCTTCATAAGATTGGTGGTATCCAGATATTTCCAATCCTGCAACAGAGCAGTAGTGCAGGAGTCCGTTCCAAAAGCCTGAGTCTCCTAGGGACCGTTGTTCAAAACAACCCATATTGTCAACAAGCTGCACTGGATGATGGTCTCATGCCTATAATATTAGAAGTTCTCGACAATGATGAAGATGTCAGTGTGAAAACAAAAGCGCTATATGCTGTGTCCTGTAGGAATGCCATAATACGCTCTCATCACATTCACATGGCAGTGTCACAGGACCTACGAAGTAGGCTTTGATATGATTTAAGTGTGTACTCGAGAGATGACTTGGGGACCCTTAGTGCTACCTTGAGAGAATTTATAAAGGCAGTCTCTAATTGACAGTGGGTACTATTAACTTTCCCAGGTGTCACCGCTAATGAGTCATTAGCGTAGCAACTATTATCGCCCTCAGTTCCTGTTACCCTGGACACTTATCAGTCCAGCAGTACAGCACGAGGTCACCCATCTCAGTCTTGACCGGGCTCAAATTCGCTTCGCTGATTTTACAAGAACCGGTGTCTCCAACATGATATGCCGTATCAGGGAACCTTCAAAAGTCACAGTGAAACATACAGCCAAGGGTTCCCGATGGGCATGACAGTGCACTCGCTGAGCCATCAGTAAATAATAAAAAAATGATTATAAATCAAATTTTCATCAGAATTCGGTCAGCTCAGAACTTGCAGGTAACAATGCCCTAATGCACGTTCATGCCAAAAATCAAGGTTCTAATGTCAACTGTTCTCCTTATTTTGCTGACGAAAGGATTCGGATGGACTGACTCACTCACTCATTACCGGACAATTTGCAAATGGTAGCCTACTTCGTAGGAATATGATATGTGTCACTATATAGCTGAAATATTGATGTTAAATTTAATTTTCTCTCTCATATGATTTGTTGAAGACAAAGTACAAGGTGTTTTATAACCCCCTAAAGTCGCCCCCACTTCTCTCAGTGTTACCTCCGAATAGTAATGATAGCCACAGGGCACCATCGTACCTCCCTTACTCCCTACAGTCACAGGGCACCACTTATTGTCCTCCGCCACGAAGTGGGGGGAGGACTTGGAAATGCTAGCCGTCCGTCCTTCCTTCCGTCCGTCAGTCCGTCCCACATCTTGTGAACGCGATATCTCGAGAACAAATCGACCAATCGACTTCAAACTTGAGAAGGTGCTTCACATCAGTTAGACGGCCATTGGTATTGATTTTCGCTGAGGTACGTAATCCAAGATGGCTGCCAGCGACCATATTGGATTCTGTCCGTCCCACATCTTGTGAACGCGATATCTCGAGAACAAATCGACCAATCGACTTCAAACTTGGGAAGGTGCTTCACATCAGTTAGACGGCCATTGGTATTGATTTTCGCTGTGGTACGTAATCCAAGATGGCTGCCATTGACCATATTGGATTCTGGCCGTCCCACATCTTGTGAACGTGATATCTCGAGAACAATTCGACCAATCGACTTCAAACTTGGGAAGGTTCTTCACATAAGTCAGACAGCCATTGGTATTGATTTTCACTGAGGTACGTAATCCAAGATGGCTGCCATTGACCATATTGGATTTCAATCACCCATATTGTACCCATCTGTGTTGTGAACGCGATATCTTGATCTATTCCACCCATCGATTTATAAACCTCATCTGATCCACAAATCCATATACAACTACAGACTTTAATACATTCCAGTCTTACACTATCCATTACTGCTTCTCAAACCTCCTCAAATTGTCTCAACAATTTCAGATAAACGTCTCTTTCCACATACACATATCCACTTTCCAAGTTATATTTAAGGAGATATTGGAAGCGTATATGCTGTACGCTCTCAAAATAGGCTACTTGGCGGAGGATCTGCTAGCTTGTTCACTTCCCTACAATCACAGGGCACCACTTACTCACTTCCCTACAGTTGCAGGGCACCACTTACTCCCCTCCCTACAGTCACAGGTCACCATCTTACTCCCCTCCCTACAGTAACAGGTCACCATCTTACCTCTCTACAGTCATAGGTCACCATCTTACCTCCCTATAGTCCTATAGTCACAGGACACCATCTTACTCACTTCCCTACAATCACAGGGCACCATCTTTCTTCCCGAGTCACAGGCTACCATCTTAGTCACAAGTCATCATCTCTCACCTCCCTATACTTGGTGCACCACTGGGCTGCCTCTCGTTTTAATGTTCATGCCCCATTTCTCTGGTTGTCTTAATTTTTTTAGCACATGTTCTCGCGTTGTTGTTCTGACGTTCATTGATGTTCAATATAAAATTCATGAAAACACAAGTGACGCTTTGACTTTTTTTATTCACGTGAACAAGAAAACTTGAACAAGAATGTATATACAAGTATGTACAAGAATACAGTAGATATGTACAAGAAAAGGTGTATATACAAAAAAAACCTCCTGTGTCAAGAGTAGGATTCGAGTGAACAAGAAACTTGAACAAGAATGTATAGAATAGGTACAAAAAATGGTTATACAGTAGTCATGTCAGGATTGAACAAGAACAAACCTTGAACAAGAATGGTTATGTACCCAAATATAGTAGGTATAAGGTGTGTGGAGCACAGCATGTGTAGTTTACAGTTCTCGTTTTAAGTATCCACCAAAGTCATCACAAGTCCAGGTAAGTGGTACTGATGCCATCGGGAAGGACTTTCCGCTTGGGGTAGAAGAATGTGAAGGCGTCTCGTTGCTGGATGTACGTCCGCATCTGGTGGTCCACGACCCGAAATCCTCTGTTAGTCCCACTTGCACTGGCCTGGCTTTGCAGCACGTTCAGGTACAAGGCTTTGTCGATGGCCGGATTGCGCCGGTTCACCCCTTTGCAGCTAAACTTATTTTGGTCTCCACCGTAACAGTAATACGTCTTCGAGGAGAGAGCAATCATGGCATCGCCACTCCACTCCAACTTGAAGAGGCCCGGCGTCCGCTTGTCGTACTGGTAATGGTCCCGTTCTGCCTCATACTGTGCACGTAACTCGGGTTTGACCAGGGACTCCCAATCCGCATTAGACACGGCCATGTAAGCAGAATCTGTATCTATCTCCATGAGTTGCCAGTCTGATGGATTAAAATACACACCCATGAAATCATACAAAAACTGGAGCATCCTCAGCTTGGCCACCTGGTATACCATACACCCAATCTGGAGGGGCAGGTTGTAACGGATAGTCTTTTTGGCTAAAGTGATTTCATACGTGTCGCCATCGATGACCTCCACGGACCGAAACAGGGGAGAATTGACCTTTTTGCGGGCCTGTTGGGTGGTACAGATGTTCACGTTCACGTGCTTATCTTGGTTAGTGACCGTTTTGCCATAATAGCCATTGCCCGTGAGCTTAAACGATTCGCCGATGATGGCCTTACTCGGATCTTGATCGCCTTGACGACGGGCAGACGTCACGATGTCGGCATTCCCCGCAAAACAGGCGTTGGGTACGTACTGTAAGACTTGGTACACGCGCGTGACTTCCAGACCATGGCTGATGTACCACTGTAGCAGAGGGGTACCCAGCAAGATTTTCTCTGCCCACATACTGCCAATCAACATCCGTCGAGGTCGAGGCAACCCTTATACAAAAATTCCATGGTTATTACCATGGTAAAAACCATGGTAAAAACAATAGTGTTTTGGGCATGGTATTTACCATGGTACATTACCACGGTATTTACCATGGTAACTACTGTGGTAAATACCATGGTAATGTACCGCACCATGGTAAAATGGCCAAAACACCATTGTTTTTACCATGGTAATAACCATGGTATTTTTTTATAAGGGAGCTCCATACAGTTATCTGATTGGTCAATAATGTGTGATGGCGCCTTGTTGATTGGCTGGATTTCAGTCCAAGTAAAATACCAATCGTTTTAAGCTGGAATTAGACAAAACAAGCTCCATTCCATAGGTGTAAAATTATATCATCAGCAATGTGTTTTCATTCATGATGAGCAACAATGGTAGTGAAACGGTGAATAAAACACAAGAGGAATGACTTAATATACAATAGACTTTATTTAAACTGAAGGGTTACTATTTAAAACTGCATGCGTGCAATACAATAGATTTTAAGTAAACTATGTTACTATAATAATGTTTATAGTCTCTTGTCTTGTCTCCTCTTCAGTGTCTTGGCCACGTTGTTGAGTTTCTCTCGCATGTAATAATGCACCTCAGCCACAGTTTTTTCTTTAAAAAACTTCTGCACGGTTTCTGCAAAATTAAAAACATGAAACATAAATAATTTGATGAACACAGGATGCACAGTTCTTGATATTTCTGAGTTTGGAAATAAGGCTCATGGAAAAAAAATCATCATTTGCTGTTTATATTTAAGGTGCATTACCATTCTCACAATGCAACCATTCCAAAGAGAAATCCCCTTCTTTGCTGAATTCTTATCGCATGAAATAGGACATGCTCTACTGCATAGAACATGTTGCGTGCAGCTCGAATTGTATGACATGTTCATGTTGCAACACAGTCAACTTCAACAATTTGTGACTAGAAGTCATACCGTGAGAACTCATCTTTAGGAATGCTATCAAAACTAAAATTCTGATTACAACTGCATGATCGGTACATGTTGTCGATGGGCATTACAAATTGAGGGTGTAAGTAGTACAGCTGCAGAAATGAAAAAAAACATACACATAACAGCGAACCAGTGACAGGTTGAAATCCTTTATATACTTACTCGTAATTTGGTCTATTTCGCCACGGTCCATAGGTGGCTTAGTTGGTAAGCCACCAGCTCTCCTTCCGCCAGTCACTGAATGAGCGGCAAGGTATTCATCTGGGTATAAGCCATGTAGCAAATCATTGGTCATCTTTCTAGCATCGTTCTTTGTGATGCTGTTAACAAGGCTTTGTGGTATGGAAAACTAAAAAAGACAACAAAAAAAACAATATAGATGGCAACACAAATTCAGGAAAAATACAACTCAAGAAATCTGATTACTTAGCTTCGCTAAATCTTGACTAATAATATGACAATAGGTTAATAATTATGGAATAGGTTGCCATAGGTTACCAGTGTAGATTTGATGGCAACCTGTTGAGAGGTTACCATCAGCACTCCTTAAATTGAGGCCTGCCTCACTACACACTGTATTATCTTGAATGTGGGGATACGAGGAGGTAATTTTGCTAGAATAGTTAACAGCAAATATTCAGAGTTGTCTCCCCTTACTATCTGTATCACATCTGTACCATGATAAACCATGTTGTACCATGGTAAACCATACTTTTACCATAAAAATGTATGGTAAACCATGCTTTTCCATGGTACATTCCATGGTAAACCATGGTACTTTTTTATAAGGGCAAACACTCGTGTTGCTCAGCATAGGCACCCATGGTGTCTCCAATGTCATCCCGACCCACCAGCGTGTTCTTGAAAATAGGTGGGCACTGGGCGAAGAGTGGCTTGAGAGTGTCGGGAACATGCAGATCGCATTTCACAAAGCCGTAGAGGTCCCCGGAACGAATGGCGTCGAACATCTGTGGCAGACTCAGGAGTGGCCGACGACGCGCGCTTTAAGGAAACGGCGTAAATGTGGGAGGGCCTGGCACATGGTGTGAAATTCACACTCCCACATTTCGATGAGGTGGTATCCCCTCTCTTTGATGTAATCACCGTTCTCCTGGACTTCTTCCCGTAATTCTTCCGCCGATTTCCCACGTCGTTGGTTGAAGCGTCCAGCGCTGAAATGACATTCGTGGCCGTGCCAATAGCATCCATAAAACTGGAATACGGTCGGTGTTCTACCCACAAGGGCAAACCCATCGACGGGGAGTCGACGATCTCCTATGCGCTTCTCTGTGGCGTTGGTCTGATGGCGTATGGAAATTCCCCGTCGATAGGCTTCCCAGTCCAACCACTGGTCGGCGAGATGTTTGTAGGGGGTGCGTTGCGGTGTGAAATGTTGACCTTCCGCCAACCAGCGCGTATAATGACCGCTGGGCATGGGCTGGGCAAGAGACCACAGGTACAGGGCATTGGCATCGAATCCGATGATCTTAGCACAGGGTTTCCCACCGGAGAGAGTGGTGACGTCCTTCTCGTGGTAGCGGTGAAAAATAAGACTGGGCCCGCCCACGATGTTCTGTTTTAGACAATCATACATGTCCGCGTCTTTTTGCTGTATCAGCGAGAAGTATGTAGGACAATCTTGAAAGAGATGGCGAAGCGCCAGACCCGGTAAACTCAAGCACTCCTTGAATATGTCGACGTGCATCTCACGACGAAAGAGTTGAACCATTTTCTCGGCCGCTTCGAGGAAAGGAACCACATCTAAGTTATTATACCATATCAGGAAATCTCGTAAGGTCTGCATATGTTGGTCGTTCTATACCTGCTGTAGTTCCCGGTACGTGTCTTCCGGACATTCCACTTGCTTCAGATCGTCGAAGAAAGCGTCCCGGGGTGGCAACTGTGTTTCCTCCAAGCGGTCGAGCGTCGATATATAGGTGTAAGGCAACCTCCCTTTGGTTTGTGCACAGTCATACGCCTTTACCCACTGATCATAGCTGTAATTGGGAGCTAAGTAGTTCCGTACATCCAGGAAATGGAGTGATGTGGTAGTGAGGGCCATATGATTATTGATCTTCTTGATGACGGACTTGATGGTATTAGCCTGGGCCAAGTAAGGGTAGAGAAATTCCTTCACCATGTTAAGATCGTATCGCCCCGAATTGAAGCCGAGCACAGGTAAACTGGCCTAGGTATTGTAGGAAGCGGGCTTTCAATTTCTCCGCATACGGTTTAGGTAAAGGTACAGCCTGCGACTGCATGGGTTCCGGCTCCTGGGTGTCAGACTCGGACTCGGACTCTTCATCGTCGCTGAACGATACACCGCGTATAGGAATCCGATCGTCCAGTACGTCCTGGAACTTGGACACCAACAATTCCGTACTGGCCGCACTGACTTCCTCTAAATAACCTATCATGCAGGTAATCAACTCATGGGAGTCCCCCGACGACACGAAACAGACAGGCGCAGCGTCATAGCCGGGTACATTGGTGGAAATGCTCACACTGAGGGGAATATGGCGCTGCGTCCACTGCGTTTTCGCTGAGAACATGTCCATGGGCTCCAACAGGGCCTCGAAACCGTAACACGCCCGGTAGGGAAAATAACGGTCCTCTTCCGGTATGATAAGACCCTCACCGGCCAGCTCCTCGAAAATGGTAGGCGTATTATGGTACACGCCGCCAGGAAATTTGCGCTTCACAGTGTTGTCACAACTCTTCTCGTGCCGATGTAATTTGGACGATTCATTGAACACGCGATGGCATTGGGCGCAACGGTAGGATTGCGCGTACAGGCTCATATTTTAGATGAGGGAAAAATGACTCACCCCGTCGTCGTCGAAGACATTGACTTTCATCGTAGAAGCATACCGTTCTGTTGAGCGATGAACCAATTCAGCCACAAATATGTCATCCTCGCATCGTAATCGGTATACAAAGATATTGATGCTGAACAGAGTTTCCACGACATCCAAATACTTAAAGGGGACTCCCCGGAACTGCCGCTCATCCAGGTCTTGCTCCTGTAAATACTGTCTCCAATAGCCATTGGCCACTTTCTCACAACGCCGGGGATTACACTCGTCCAAATGCACGGCCAAACACCGAAACAGATATTTCCGGTCTTTGTATGGACCACCCAAACCTCCCGTTAACGCATACAGTCCTTTTCGATGAAGCAGCCAAGGTGGAAGAGTGACAGGAGCACCGATAGGATGATCTCTCATTTTGGTGACGAAAAATGTGACGTTCGTCACCATTTCTACAGTCCATTTGGTGTTGGGCCGTTGCAACCGGGCCCATTCCAATGGGTCCAACGTAGTCAGTTGCTCGATGAGTGGCTCCAGAGAAATAGCATCCGCCACCGTGAACGGCTGGTCAAACACATAGGTATTATCGCTAGGATAAATATACCGCAACTGGTCCGTCTCTTTGTGCCGTAAGATGTAGCCGAATGTGATATTCAACTTGAACGCTGTCACCTGGTCTGTAAAAATGTTCTCGGCGTAAGTAGAAAGATACGTGAGGTCCTGCGGTCGAAAGTTATACAAGCCCAATAGACGACGGTGACGATGAAAACAATGGCGTATGGTGGTCCAGTGACGTCGATAAATCTCACTCACACGCTCGTCTTCGGGCAAGACTTCAGCCGGAGGCGCTCCTGGATCCCCTGGAAAATCTTCTCCACGTCTCATGCTGCAGTGAGGCTCAGGCAAGTAGCTCCTGTCGTCAGAGTGGTTCAGGCTGGTCAGGTAGGCTGGTCAGGCAGGCTGGTGAGATAGCTCCGTTCGGCAGGCCAATGAATGCAGCAACTCCCCTAAAAATTTCCACTTTTATACGTTTTTTCGTGATCTTCGGGTCTTTTCGGTAACCTCCGTGTGTCTTCGGTCATCTCCGTGTCTTTTCGGTCACCTCCGTGACTCTTCGGTGATGACATTCGGGTCTTTTCGGTGACCGCCGTGTGTCTTCGGTCACCTCCGTGTCTTTTCGGTCACCTCCGTAACTCTTCGGTAATGACATTCGGATGTTTTCGGTGACCGCCGTGTGTCTTCGGTCACCTCCGTGTCTTTTCGGTCACCTCCGTAACATCTTCACGGACCTCACCGAACTCTCCGTGACTCTTCGGTGATCTCCGTGTCTCTTCGCACACCTCCGTCACATCTTTCGGTCACCTCCGTCACATCTTCACGGACCTCACCGAAAAGACACGGAGATGGCCGAAGACACACGGAGGTGAACGACATTGTGGGAAAAACCCACAGACAAGTCAGTACATCTCCTATCATGTTCCCACGGACCTCACCGAAAAGACACGGACCTGACCGAAGAGACACGGAGGTGGACGACATTGTGGGAAAAACCCCAGTACATGTTCCTCTCACCGAAAAGACACGGAGATGAACGACATTGAGTCCCCACAGACAGGTCAGTACATATCCTATCATGTTCACAGGTCACGCCCCATTCACCCAGACCGGAAGTGACGTCATACAGTCCACAGGTCACGCTCCATTCACCCAGACCGGAAGTGACGTCATACGGGACTGGTGCCGCCTTGGCGGAAAAAGGGGAACCAAGAGTTACCTCCCTGGAAAACAGACCTTGAAATAGCCTTTCCGTACTACTCAGGTGCATGCTATTTCGTGGAAAAAAGGATCTAAATCGAGTCATTTAAACACATAATTATAAACGAAGGATCCCTTGGACCAAAAAGATTTTCTAGCAGTGGAGATATAATGCCACCGCACATCACCAGGTTATGCCGTTTCGGTCTAAGGGGTCCTTCACGAAATAGCACATGCTGCGGATTTCAATTCATGTCATAACTATAATTATAACGCAATACAGCTAGAACTTTCACATATTGTGTACATATATTTTCTCTTGCCGTTACATTAAAACACAATTATTTTTAGGACATTTATTTTTTTCGATTTCAACCGCATCACGCATAGGCTAAAACCCCGCCTTATCGTACCATCTCATTTTGATTTATTTAGCTTTTTTTGGGATAAAAGCTCATTCCAAGCCTTACATCAAAGTAGTTATGCTTGTTTTCATTTCCAGAAAGATATTGTTTTCTCGAATCGCATAGTCTGATATGTTTGCTGTAGATGTGTGTAACTCCAAGCGGTCGAACAGTATACCCAACGTCCTAACCAATATTGGATAATTTCTCCCATCATTGGCCAGCACTCTTTGGGTACGTTTCCCCAAACCCGTTCCACCTTCCTTCCTCTGTCTTCTGAGTTATTGCTCTAGATCATATATTGTATTGTTCAAGAAAAAGGATTGCGTTATATCGTTTATCTCGACCGGATTCTTATTCCAAACTGCTTGGGATTACGCTGATAAACAGCTTGTCTCACATCCCTACCCTTCTTGTTCCCATGGCAGGAGAGAAGGAACGTGAGTGACACAAGCAGTTTGTGAGCGTAGTTTGGGATAGAGTCGACTCGATGGCTTCTTTCATCTCTTGCTCGAACGTAGCCTTTATACTTTCTCTTTTATACTTTCTCCCAAACCCTCAACACGCTCCTCAGCTCTTTACGAACAGTTCTGACCGTCCTTCCTTTACACTTTCTCAAATACGCACAATATGCATCTTCATTTTATCAAGCCAATTTCTACGTTCCCACTACGATCCTGCCTTGATTTATCTGACTCCATTCAGTGTTCAAAATCCGAGGTGTGAATTTCACCTACGAACGTTCGACGAACCAATCAGAACATACACCATTCAAATCCCCACTACAGATGCATATTCATTGACCAGAATTTTAATCAACATGAACAAATATGGTAAATGCTATTAGCACAAAATCTCCTGAAGTTTTAGAGCTAGCTTTCTGTACACAACGATTTTGAGTAGAGTGACATCATCCTCAAGTTGCGGCGTCATTCCTCCTATTATGGTGTTTGTATTAGCCCACTTTTTTGGTCAGCCAATCAATAACGCTCTTCTACGACATATTTAGAAATTCAAATGTTTTCGAGGTCAGTGACGTCTCGTGTCTATTCATAAGTTCTTTGAACATTGAAGGGGGCCAGATATATCAAGTGAAGTTCGAAGTGGGAACGTAGAAATTGGCTTGATAAAACGAAGATGACAATATTGAGCTCAGTAGAAAATAAACGTTACCTGACCTCGCATTGACCTTTGGGCCGCAAGGCCGCAGGTCAAGGTCACTATAGTTCCAGCAAAGGTCATTGAGTGCACTTCCGGTCACGTGGCCGGAAGAGACCCCGGGGAATGTATTTCTCCGCGGTAATGCGGTCCGGCGGTGATGCGGTCGCGGGGAGAAGCCTCCGAGTACAGAAAGTAGTCCCTTGTCAAGGGTCATACGCTGGTGGTCGCTGTGTCTTAATCTTCGGCAATGTCCGATCATCCCCGGGAATATAATGGTCAATAAGCCTTTATCCGCCCTTTCAAAGCATCAATGGAATGTACGTCATCAAACATGTACCCGACAATATCGCCAGCAATATGCCCAGCATAAATGGCAAGTTTCTCCACATAGCCATACAGTGGGAAGGGAAAGTGCCCCAGCGGAAGTCGAACCCGGGTGGCTCCCTCCAGAAGCGGGCACGCTATCCGCTGCACCACGAGTCACCTCATACTAGGCAAGGTTGAAAATATCCTAATATATCTACCAGAGGGCAGATCACTATAAGGCTAGGGTGTAGGCCCAATCGGGAACCCTCGCATGGACATGCGGTATGCAATGTTTAACCTAATGAGAAACCCGCTCATGGACATTTGCGGTATGGGGTGTGGCATCTTGTTTTTCTCGTCTCACCACGTAGAGCACGAAGCCAAGCGATAAAACTTTTTGAAAAAGTCACAGTGCGCATGCGCAATGGGCAGGCAGATTGGGGTGGACATTTTTGGGTCTAGGTGAGCCCCTAGTGGTCTGATTGGGTCGAGTGAGGTATCAGTGGCCCTCCTCAAGAGAAAGACTTGCGTTGTATCAGAAGTCCATCAAATAGTTTTCATGAACTTCTGGTTGTATCGTTATCTCGAGCGGTTTCTTATTGAAGAACAAACAGTGATCTGATCCCCTATCAAATATTACGGCAATTACACGAACTACAATACATTTCGTTTGCCTGGAATCTCAGTATCTATGTACAGCATATCCTAGGTCTGTTTATATTATATAATTATTAGAAAGCTCTCCTCCTACATCAATGAAAAACGTACAAATTGTGTACAGGAGGAACTGCGTCTACAAATATTACAAATACCGGTCATTGACTGTCATCATGAAAACAACTAGTCTCTAACTATAGTTCATAAATAAACCAGTTATTTTAAGGTCGTAAACAAATCATTAATTTTTTCTCATAGTATACGATTATGAAAAGAATGTAATAAAAAGTATTAATTTTGGCTTCTCAAACAGCGCGAAACAGTTTGAGCTGGCGTTCCATCAATAAACATATGACCGCAAATAATATAATTTGTAAAAATAAGGAACAGAAGACGTGATAAAACTTCACATTATTAACGATCCCTCAGACCAAGCGATTAAATCGAAAATAATATAATATTCTAAAAGTTTTCACTGTAGAAGAGAGTTCAGGGTGACGAAAAATATCTTTGGAAAATATCGCAGAGGGCACATCAACGTACACTAAACAGTTTACCCGTAGTATGCATGATTTTTTTTTTGCTATCTCGGCGCACTTTGGACATAAAAAATATATATCAAAACTCTTGTCATCTTTTCTCGGTCGCAATATATAAGCACACACACATACACACGTGTCTCAGCATTATTATAGCTGATTAGAAGGAGATTATAGTTATCAGATATATTTGCCATTGTTTCGTGATGACATTTGAGTGATAACGCGACAAACAGTTGTAAAACATAGCATATATGTTTTAAATGCAGAGGTAGTAGGACAATACTTGTTCAGATTGAGGTATAGGGTCCATATTCAGATTGAATAGAAGTGATGAGGATTTGATTATTCATCGTAGACGAGTGTCGTTTCTGCATCACTATATATGTAGAAGCAAAAACCTATAGAATCTTATTCCACTATAGGCTCCTTGAGTCTAGTTAACACAGCTGACAAAGATTACCATCCATAGGTCAGGGGATGGAGCTTGACGCGGTGCTGAAGTTATTGGGATCGTACGGGAGATACCAAGTTATCATTTGGATCCTGATGGCCGCCATGGACTCGTGGACCGCCAGTTGGCATATGCTCGTTATGACGTTTATAGGTTACGAACCCCACCATCACTGCAAGGTATTTGCATATTTTCACACTGTATGATGAAATATATCCGCAAAAAGGCAACTTTTCAACTTCAGTGTTGGTAATCTGATTAAACCAGATCTACAAAAACCGCTCCCCATCTTACTTATCGCTGATGTGGAAAAAAAAACTAAAATCAGCTACATATCAGATAGGGAGCGTTCTATTTACGTCTGATTTTGATCAGATTGCAGTATTGGATGCTACACACAAACTGGTTGAACAGAGCTATAGAGATCACTCCGCTCTAGCCGGATCGGTTATAAACAGACTGTCAAACGTAATTCTGTAGATGATTTCACGTACAAGTATAGTGAAATATCATTGAAAACCGCATTGTGTCATTGTTTAACGCGCATACACAAGCCTCTGATCCAACAGCCGTCATCCATTGAGAATCTTCGCATCCATAATAGAACCATAAACTTGCTTGGTTGTTTACAGTATGATTCGCCTATACGCTCTCAACAAAACGGTTCTTCAACCTGGATGGTTCTACTGAGAACCCTGCAAGCTTCAGTCTCGAATAATACCACCAACGACAATATATCATGTATGAAATTCCGAGTAGTGTGTTGGGCGGACAGTTTCTAAAGAACATATTTGAAAATTCACAGTATTTTTTACATTTCCGTCCTTAAAGGAGAAGAAAACATATGACTAATGTATTATCACTATACATTGAACGAAAGATCTATCTCCCCCGTATCCAAAAATGTAAGCAAATATTTTTTGCGATTTTTTACCGCCGATCTATTCATATCGAAACATCAAAACTGGACAGATTCATAAGTGCCGCCATTACAAGGTCTTGCGTCTATTTTAACCAATCAGAAATGCCGAAAACATATTGTGCGCATCGCTTCGTGACGTCAGCCGGGCTCATGCTCACTATCGCCCTGTACGTTATTAGTAAGAGAAACTCTCGGGACTGCTGTCTATATTTTGTATACCGTTATAATTTGATAGAGGGAGTGTGCCAATATTCCGCAAATCCACGGGCATCATGCCGCAGTGTGTGGCGTTTGGCTGTTCTAACAGAACTGGGAATAAATACCTTCCAAAGACCGTGACATATTTCATCAGATGTACTGAAACAGTGGGTGCATAACGTCGGTCGGCAGGATTTTACTCCAAACTCATCAGGGAAGAACTTTTGCACGGTGAGGCTGCTGCAATAAATTGGAGTGAGTTTATCAGTCTTTCAACACTATTTCAGTCATATCACGATGTGCGGTTCCTATTCCTGTCAAATTGTAATCATTCCAATGTAAGAAAGGCTTGGTTTGCAATATATCTCCATGCAATGTCATTATATTTTCACCTTCCCCGCTGGAGAGCGGCGAGGCCCCGGTGACGTCACACACTTACACGATCCTAGCCTGAATGGCGGCACGCTTGAGAGACAATGATGCGCAGGTTGAACGCCGATTTAATCGAGCTGCAAAAAATCGCAAAAAATATTTGCTTACATTTTTGGATACGGGGGAGATAGATCTTTCATTCGGTGTATACATTAGTCATATGTTTTCTTCTCCTTTAACTGAACATATTCTAACAAGAATTGACCACTGACAATAGAATCCATCGGTTTTACGGTTCCTTCGCGGTCAAGCGAATATATGATAAAATTTGAAGGTTTACTTTCAGATTTCCGACCCATTTCTCCTGAATACCTCCATCCCTATGCATGATGCGGAAGGAGAAAGCGTGTTTAATAAGTGTGAGATGTATTTGAATGCCAGTGTGAGTAACGTCACGGAGCCTTGTCAGAATGGCTGGACCTACAACACGGACACCATGCTATCATCGGTCGTGACGGAGGTACATTGCCCTGTAAAATAATTTTATGGTTGGCATATATGCTGATCATATACATGACCACTAAATCCCAAAATAATATCTTAACATTTAACTGATTATACTTAAGCTAGCACTTAAACTGATTATTACAGAATGATAGCATCATTTCAGTATATTCTCGAACTTGATTAATGAAATCCTACCCTATGCATATACGGGTAATACATGTTATAGCCAGAAAACAAGTGGGCCGAACATATGAAAGTTTGGCATATACTGCCAGTCTCAGAACATGATCTGACATCTTGATATATAGAGAAACCTAGCTCGTAATAGATCATCGAGACTTCAACTCAATCAGTTAACCACGCGAATAAAATCGTCTTAAAGTTGCAATATCTACGCCCAACGAGACTGATGAGCATCTGTTGGTCTTCCGGGGCAAACTGTCGGTATTGTATATGTTGGAGAGAAGTAACTACATTGTTGGAGAGGCATTGCATGCTTCGGGCATTGGTGCAACTTGGGCACCGGGGAAGATTGGCGTTATATCTAAAGATCACAAGTTATATCGATGAATGTAACCCTAGCACATATTGTTGTGCAGTCCGCCCTGATTGGCCAGATTTTAATCTGCTCAGACGAGAACTCGAAAATGCCAGAAAGTCTCACTTTGTATACCGGACTAGCGCAGAACCTCACCATCTTGCCTGTCAGGGCCAAGGGCAGATTAGTGTAAAGTCCGCCCTGACTGTTTTGTTACCTCACTCTAGTTTTAAAATGTCAGAAAGTCTCACGAATTAGGTTTGACTAGCTCCAAACGTCACCAGACACGTGATACTTGTCTGCTATGGTCAGTAGTATGTAGCCGTGATTTAAAGTTAAGTTGACCTACTTATTTGTTCCCCCGGGTAAAATTTAAGGGGGAACTTTGTGAGGCTCTCTACGGGTGGGGTATGTGGCAGAGCTCTTGGTGGGAACTTTTCAACATCCGGAAAGTACACATAAACTGATGACGTCATCACGATTATTCTTCCGCGGTGATGCGGTCTGGCGGTGATGCGGTCGCGGGAAAAAGCTTCCGCGGAGAAAAAGTAGTCCCCAGACTTCAAATACGCTGCATGGTCCGATTGGGTCGAGTGAGGTATCAAAGTGAAGCATTCGTGAAGGGGCATCCAGTCATGGGTGGGTGCATGTAAAATTAGGATTTTTTCCCGAAACTATAAAAAGCGGAACACGGACTTTACCCCTAAAATAGGGGAAAACACCTATCAACCCTAGCCAAAAGGGCTAATATCGATCCCCGGGCTTATTGGGACCTGCCTATCAAGTCAATGGGGTGGGTGCATGTAAAATTAGGATTTTTTCCCGAAACTATAAAAAGCGGAATACGGACTTTACCCCTAAAATAGGGAAAAACACCTATCAACCCTAGCCAAAAGGGCTAATATCGGGCCCCGGGATTATTGGGACCTGCCTATCAAGTCAATGGGGTGGGTGCATGTAAAATTAGGATTTTTTCCCGAAACTATAAAAAGCGGAATACGGACTTTACCCCTAAAATAGGGGAAAACACCTATCACCTCTAGCCCAAAGGGCTAATATCGGTCCCCGGGCTTATTGGGGCCTGCCTATCAAGTCAATGGGGTGGGTGCATGTAAAATTAGGATTGTTTTCCGAAACTATAAAAAGCGGAACTCGGACTTTACCCCTACAATAGGGGTCTGTATTATACAATATAAGGGAAAATGCCTGTATGGGGTATGGGGATGGTCAATTTTTTTGGGGGGGTGTTACTATGGGTTGTGGGGTCTCGTTTTTCTCGTCTCGCCGAGAAAAATAAAATGGGAGGGGTCCCGGAGCGAATCGGTGAAATTTTGGGGAAAAGTCACCGAGGTCTGTATATAGGCCCATAGGCTGGCCATGGGGGGTATAGGTCCAACCTGGGAAATTCACACACGTTCATTGTGATATGGGTTGCTTGGATTTGTTTCTCACGTCTCGTCATTTAGAACACGATGGGAAGGGTCTCGGAGCGCAACGGTGAAATTTTTGGAAAAGTACCATATAGCCCATATAGTCCCATACTGGCTATATGGGGGTCTAGGTTCAACCTGGAAAATTCACACACGTTCATTGTGATATGGGTTGTTTGGTCTTGTTTTTCACGTCTCGTCATTTAGAACATGATGGGAAGGGTCCCAGAGCGAAACGGTGAAATTTTTGGAAAAAGCTCACCGAGGCCTGGGTAGGCCCATAGGCTGGCTATGGGGTATAGGTCCAACCTGGAAAATTCACACACGTTCATTGTGATATGGGTTGTTTGGTCTTGTTTTTCACGTCTCGTCATTTAGAACACGATGGGAAGGGTCCCGGAGCGAAACGGTGAAATTTTTGGAAAAGTTCACCGAGGCCTGGGTAGGCCCATAGGCCTATACTGCATGGCTATGGAGGTATAGGTCCATACGGGGTGAACGTTTTGGGGTCTAGGTGAGCCCCTAATGGTCCTATGGTGTCGTATGAGGTCTTATTTTGAAGCTCTCGTGGAGTTTGTAATGTATCGAACAGTCGCCCCCCTCAAGACCCTCATATATACCCGGATGACGGACGTTACCGAAAAGACACGGACTTTACCGAAAAGACACGGACGTCACCGAAAAGACACGAACTTCACCGAAAAGACACGGACGTACCCGAAAAGACACGGACGTACCCGATAAGACACGAAGGTGAACGACATTGTGGAAAAAACCCACAGACAGGTCAGTACATGTCCTATCATGTTCACAGGTTACGCCCCATTCACGCATAATAAAAGGATTGATCTGTAATCTGTGTTGTTGTTGCTCTCTTTTTTGGACTAAGGGCAGTGAAGGAAGGTATTTTGTGTAGAGATGGAACATCCTTGGTCCGAATGCGTCGTGTGAGGTGTCATCTTGAAGCAACGCCCGCCAACGCCAAGCTTAACGCTTCAACGCCCTGGTGAAATAGATCAGAAGTTCTGATTTTTCTAGATATTCCATGGAATTGTCACTAATTCTTCGAAATGCAGTGACGCCCGTCAACGCTCGTAGTTACGCCTTAACGCTCTAACATAATGCCTTGACGCCATGATATAGACCGGAGAGAGAACAACAACAACAACAACAACAAGGATGACACATGAGAGAACAAGTTTTTTCATATAGTTTATTTTCCCCAATGTTACATCATACCCACGCTGGGGGAGCCGCGTTGGGTATGTTTACAACTCAAAAAGACTCTTGCCCAATCAGGGGCCACCATTTGCATCTGTCATATTCGTTCCTGTCCGTTAGATGTATTCTTGTCCAATCAGAAGTCGCCATTTCAGCAAGTTCCATCTTCGACCATGTTTGCTCTGAACCGTTTATTCTAATCATCGTCGGACAGGCCTGGATATTCTTCGGGCAGCATGTCCTGAAACAGTTGTTTGCGCATTCTGATCGCATTTTCCAGGGCCTCGGTGGGTGGTAGCCCCATAGCCTCTTCCAAGTGACGCTTGGTCTTCATGATGGACCTGTGCGTGGGGTCCTATATACCTATTTTAGGGGTAAAGTCCGTATTCCGCTTTCTATATTTTCGGGAAAAAATCCTAATTTTACATGCACCCACCCCATTGACTTGATAGGCAGGTCCCAATAAGCCCGGGGACCGATATTAGCCCTTTTGGCTAGGGTTTATAGGTGTTTTCCCCTATTTTAGGGGTAAAGTCCGTGTTCCGCTTTTTATAGTTTTGGGAAAAAATCCTAATTTTACATGCACCCACCCATGACTGGATGCCCCTTCACGAATGCTTCACTTTGATACCTTACTCGACCCAATCGGACCATGCAGCGTATTTGAAGTCTGGGGACTACTTTTTCTCCGCGGAAGCTTTTTTCCGCGACCGCATCACCGCCAGACCGCATCACCGCGGAAGAATAATCGTGATGACGTCATCAGTTTATGTGTACTTTCCGGATGTTGAAAAGTTCCCGCCAAGAGCTCTGCCACATACCCCATCCGTAGAGAGCCTCACAAAGTTCCCCCTTAAATTTTACCCGGGGGAACAAATAAGTAGGTCAACTTAACTGTAAATCACGGCTACATACTACTATGGTCAATACACACGGCATAAACTTCAGCGATGATTAGATATAGGATCAGAACCGTGAACTTGCTATGTCCAGCAGAGTAGACTACGGACACAGAAGTTCAACTGAATGCATTTTTTTAAAATTCGATATTGATTGAAGAGTATTCTACTAACATTTATATCGCCCGATTATCTGAGGGAGATATCATTGATTACCATAATCTCATGTTAATTTCTCATATTTTCATTGGATCAAAGCAGAAGCAAATGAACTAGAAGTAATCTATTGGGTAACATTACATTACATTAGACTTCATGTGTTATAAGCAGTGAGTCGGTGGCCAATACATTCTAGCTAGTGCCTAATGCAAGAATGCAGATTTCTAGTTGATTTGTTTCTGATCATACCTAACACGTAAATCGTCATGTCCAATGATCTTAGTAATCTATCTTGCCTTACCGCTAAACACAGCGATGTTCCGCGGGATTACGTTGGACATTAGAAATGTTCCACGTGGATCTTGCTCACTGGGTCAAGAATTGCCTCGCATGCATTGCACGCGCCAAACAGTTCGCAGGCGAGGAAGTTGCGATCAAGTTTTTGAGCCAGGAAGCTTGCATATGTGACAGATATAAAATTGGCACCCGATAAACATCAAGAAATTCAAGAATGGGTCTGTAAGAGGCGCTCTTCTCATTTTTCAGTGATAAATGAGTTGATCGTACGGAGTTACCTGTATTTCGAAACATCTGTGGGCCTACCGACGTGCCGGAAATTCATTTCATCACCTAATATTTGTTCATCAAAACATTCGATAAAATAATAGAAGTAGTCTATTGTATGTAGAGTGAGACACGGTGATTTATCATCTCTGTACAACTCGTGGCTCACGCCCCTTCTACTACACCTTACTCTCGCTGACAAACCACATCTACAACATTCGTATAAAATGTTCCCCGATAATCGAGATATATTTACCTTTCACTAAAGGCACCCATAACGCAAAAAATTGCTCCGAAAGACACACCAATCTGTCGATTGACGGCCGTGATATCCCTGCCTTTTACTTTTCTCAAAATAATATATCATAGCTTTGAAATATAATATTAACACTATTTTTCTTTTCTTTTTGTTTCTCACCAGTGGAATCTGGTCTGCGACTACAATTACCTGGCGGAGACCTCTCAGGCCGTGTATATGGGCGGACTGTTCCTGGGTGGCTGTGTCATGGGGCCTCTCTCCGATCGTTTCGGCAGGAAGAAGATCATGTTTCTAGGATTTGCCGGAGAAGCAATATTCGGAACCGCAGTGTTCTTTGCACCAAATTTTTACCTCTTTGTTGCTTTGAGGTTTATTATTGGGATGTTTGTGGTGGTAAGCATATCATATGGACAAAAGCAAGCAATATACATCCTTTTTATAAGCGATACTATTGATGATATTTAGTGCCGAATCGCGGCAGGTTCACAAAACATTATACAAAGCAACCAACAAAATTGTATCGATCGCATTGCCAAAGTGCCAATAGGACAATATATACATATTAACTGAATAGGCTCATAACATTAAAGTGAGCATGCAGGGGCCATGCATGACGCTTCATTGAGCACAAATGCGTCAAAGATCGTCCCAAGACGATAGACCTACATAGCTTTGTTCAATGTGATTTGTCTTATATCGTGTTTTCTGTATTATACCTATAGGGGGCAAACCTAACTGGATTTATCATGTCGTTTTTTCGTATTTTCTGTATTATTCCTACGAAGTAGTCTCTCGTTTGCAAATTGTCCGGTAATGAGTGAGTTAGTGAGTGAGTGAGTGAGTGAGTCCATCCGAATCCTTTCGTCAGCAAAATAAGGAGAACCGTTGACATTAGAACCTTGATTTTTGGCATGAAGGTGCATTAGGGAACTGTTACCAGCAAGCTCTGAGCTGACTAAATTTTGAAGAAATTTGACCTACTTAGGTGACCTATACCACTACGCTTGGACCCCCAAGTCATCTTCCTCACTCTACTTCGTAGGTCCTGTGACGTTAGTCACACTACTTATGCACGTATAGTGGGCAAACATAACTAGATTTATTGTGGCTTAAATCATGTTTTCTTTATTATACATACAGGCGGCAAACCTAACTGGATTTATCGCGGCTTGCGAATTATTTCCTCCCAAACAACGATCAATATTTGGCACTCTTCACGAGTTACAGTGGGCCATTGGCTGTTGTCTCCTGCCGTTGATCACATTTCTTCTCCGCAACTTTGGTTGGCGGTACATCCAGCTTGCTATATCTCTGCCGGGGGTCTTGACATTTCTCACATGGTGGTAGGTAACATATATCTTCTTGAAAATCAGTTGAGTTCAGGAGATTAGACAGGGAGGTGTCGTTAGGTGCATTCAGTAGAGAACCGTCGTCTCTGAAGAATTTCTGCCTCCACTCTCGAAAGATATCGTGATCTTACTACCGTCAAGTACAAAATGATGGCCAGGTGGAGGTCCTCATAATGTCTTCGTTTTAATGTGTTTTCATCTTTTTCTTGCATAATCGTGCATTTATTTCGACTGGTGACGAAAAATTATATATGCAAGATCCTGAGAAACGTCACGTCATCCATTTACGATAAAAGTGACGGGTCCCACCGGGAGTGGGAAAACCATACGGACAGATCATTTATTACGAGGACTTGACAGTTATGTAGAACCTGGACTGCAGCGAATTATTATAAATGGTAACATATTTTTTTTAAGATAAGATGAGTCGAGTCCCTGGCATACAATTCGTGAAGGCTAACCCCATAAACGTAGGCGTTAATGAATACTTCGATTCTTGTCTAAGAAATCTGATGACTGAAGCCAAGTAGGATACGACAATTTCATACCTTTGTATCAAAGGGTCTCACCAAGACAACGTTTCTGTTGTTTATATGGTACAGAATTTATTCGATTAGGGGAGAGCATCAAGCGATATCTGCTGGAATTGTCAGTATGTCGTTATGTTCAACGACACCATCTACAAGCAACATATTACATTATTAGGTCAACGTATTTATCCCCAACGACTCAACTACATGATAATGTACGAAGATACGATATCTTCACAATATAATCACCTTCTCATCGATCTCAAACCGAATACTCAGGAACATCAAATGTTGAAGGCAAATGTACTTGGAAGCGTTACACCAAAATCTCGTTTACAGAAGGAGATTGTATAGGCTAGAGAGGGTTTATATACGAGGACACTTCCACACTAGTTCAAGCGGAGTTACGATTATGAGTCCCAGCAGGGTCACAGCCAGTCTACTGGATTGAATGAAGAGGGGATCCACCGATAAAAATATACTTTTAAGATGATGAGAGTGATTATGAAGAAAGTATTCGTCCTAGAGATATAAATGGTATGCGGCAGCGTATTGAAGATAATGTGTGGAAAAATATTTTCACCGATCCTATAAGGGAAGATTATATCGATGATATTGAAGCGAGAAAGCAGGATTATTTGAATCAAGGCTACGATGAAGATGAATCTGGGGATATGGCGAGGAATGACTATTCCAGCAAGGATGAAGTGACTACGCCAACAGTTTTCAATCATGTAAGTCATTATCATATGATGAAAGATGACTATATTTATAACGAAATATTGAAGACAGCCAGTCAGCTTCAAAGTGTGACAGATACTGTTGATTCAGATATATAAATGCAGATAAAATGTTACTGATGAAGTAAATTGTAAACATTTAAAAACATGTTATATGTACATAATACGCATAAAATTGTAATGTTGTGTATCTACATGTACTATAATGTAATTAAAATGTTTTAGTGTAACTATTTGGTCAATGAATCGTGTATTTTATTTATATATGGAGTTTGCATTCTTTTCTCTATGTTGTTTGTATATCGCGTATATTATTAACGTAGTTGCTTTCCCTTGTTCCTATGTTCATAATGGCTAAAGTTAAGATTTTTACTCTGAAATATTGTTCGATATTGACTATTTAAGATTATTTTCGGTTTGATGATGCCATTCCTACGCCAACAATATGTTTAATTAATTGTCTTTGTCTTTAAATACTTGCATAACTATTTTGAACATGATAGATCTATGTCGCGCATACGCGTTCCAGTTTCCCAAAAATCAAACTTGAGTTACGTCCCTTTATAGTTATCCTTCCAATAACATCCCTGTATTAACATGGATGTATTCATCTACATTGGTCTGGTGATTTGATTGGAATGGTTATTCTAAGTGCTTCTCTCTATTGATCGTATCTATGTGGTGTGTTGGTAACCAATAGATATGGGGTATATTCGAGGTACCTCGGCGTTTTGGTGACGTTGGCAGTATTGGCGGAATTTTGGCGGCGTTGGCGGCGTACTCGCGGCTTTGACCGCGTGTTGGCGACGTTTTGGCTTTGTAATCAGTCACCTATACCTTATACCCTTTTCACATTTCACAACTTATGCAGAACGTCCGATGTCTCACTACTGATGCAGACCAGAGCTTTGCATTAGAAAAATGCAACGATGTATTCTGTTCTATCTCAAACAGGCCGTACTTCTGTCAGTGTACCATTTCACAGGGGCATCACTAGGATTTCAAAGGGGGGGGAGGGGGTGCGAATGTTTTCAATTTCCAAGGGCTAAACAATGCACACCAAGATATATTTTTTTTCTTTGTTTTTTTTTCTCATATTACACAATTATGAATGCAAAAACACACATTATACAAAAAGTTAATTACTTTGATTTACCACCAGAGGACATCCTTAATACATACAAAACGATGACCTTTGCGCCATGGAACATTAGCAAGGCCGGCGGAAGCAATTGTTGATTGGGGGAGGGGGGGCTAGTATCATTGCACTTTAGGCGATGGTCCAGGGTTCGCCTAGGCCCCAGAAGCTCCTGGGCTCTAGAATGCCGGCGTTCTGAGCGATATATGGCGAATAAAATAACTCTGTGACGAATATTTTTACTTCTTTCCTGAACCTTTTACCATGAAAAAAGCAATCGATGGTGGTTTCCTGTGATGCTGAATTAAAAAAAATACATGTATAATAAAGTAGCCTGACACATTGTGTAGACGAAACCGATATGATTCGTACTATGGGCAATGAGGTGATAATTCCTGTAATGAAAAGATCTTTGCAGAAATAACGCCATCCACATGAATAAATTAAAAGTATAGACATGATAGATGGTGCTAGTT
Organism: Hanleya hanleyi; assembly: GCA_036873755.1. NCBI lineage: Eukaryota > Metazoa > Mollusca > Polyplacophora > Lepidopleurida > Hanleyidae > Hanleya > Hanleya hanleyi. The sequence goes on from JAVTVY010029281.1 coordinate 86,778, forward strand.
ATATTTCTAGTCGTTTTAAGCAATATTAGGCACTTTAGTATGGGAGAGCTTGTAGAAAACACATATTTACAGTTTAACGATACTGAGCTCTCCTGTACACACTTTTGGCACACCCTCTAGAATTTGTCTTTATCAAGCTGGAAGTATGCCTCATAGTTATGGTAATTTATATATTTGTTGAAAGCGCATTTCTTAAGAATTTCAAATATATACATTTTTTCACTTTAAACCTGAAGGTGGTGAAGATATTCGGATTTAAAAGAAATTTAATTTAAATTTTAATTTTTTAAATGCAATTTTCAAAAAAGTATTCAACTTATCGTAACTTACATTATCATTTCCTATAGAAGACAACTCCAACAGGAAATTCGTGTCCCAGTTTCATCAATTTTGGCTTAGTTCTCATTCTATTGACAGTTAACGGAATATTTAAATTGAGCAACTCACAATTTTGAACTTTGAAGTTGAATTAAATGCCAATAGAATAAGAACTAGACCCAAATTGACAAAACTGAGACAATGATTTGCTGTTTGACTTGTCTTCTACAGGAAATGACGATGTAAGTTACGATAAGTTGAATACTTTTATGAAAATAACCATTTAAAAAAGAAGACTCATTTTTTTAATACTTTTTTAAAATTCAAATATGTTCACAAGCTACAGATTTACAGTGAACACATTTATATATTTGAAATCCTCAAGAAATGCGATTTCAACGATTATATACATTACCATATAGCTATAAGGCATACTTTTATCTGTAAAGACAAATTCTAGAGGGTGTGTAAAGTGTCTGCACGAGGGCTCAGTACTTTTAATATTTTCACAAACGTATCAGTTTTTATTATTTGATGGACAATTATAGGGACGCAAAAAGGGGGGAAAAGTGAGAAAATCCCTTCATCCCGTCCGCCATTATAGTTACTCGCAAGGAATTACGCATCTTCGCTTACCCAAGTCTAACACTACACGTAAATGACGGAACGTTATAGTGTAGTATTTAACTTGAAAATGTCAAGATGGGAATTACGTGGAGAAATAAAATCTTGCGGCAAAATTATTGAAGGCCGGGCCTGATTAGAAACCAATACGCGTACCAATATGATTGATTTACACAAAGCTAAAATAAGCGAATCCTGTCAGACCAACAGGAGAGTGTCCAGCGGCCGCCTAGGCTCCAATGGCTCCGGGATCTTAGGTTGCCGGACATGCCGTAGATCCCCCATGTTTTCCCATTTCTCACCATCCTAGGAATGCGCGCGCCAAGAGCGCTCCTGTCTAGGGGGATCCGGGGCTTGCCCCCACCGGAAAATTTAGAATTTTTACGCTTTATTTCCTGCATTTTAGCGTATTTTAATGCTAAACTGTGGTTTGATATCTTAGATAATTTTCGTATTTCCAACCTACGGGCAAAAAGGGGGGTGCGTTCGCGCCACACGCACCACGGGTAGCGACGCCCTTGTTTCAATTAATTTCGAATACTGTTTTACTGGAATTTATCAGGACGAGATAAATCAACTGATTTGCAAACTTTTATTTAGAGTTTAATTGTAATTTCGGCTACAAGGAGTAGGCCTACTCGTGAGAAGGTCATGGAAAAACTGACAATGCGCAAGTGACGACATTTGTGAAACTTTAATTTGACACTTTCAAGGAACTTTCATCAAAGGAAGATAATATTTTGCGAGTCGAATCTTGCGGTTTTCAAGGTTTCATCATATGACATTTTCTGTTGAAGATGTTATGCTTGGCATGATTACATTAAATTGAACAACCATTAAAACTAAATTGTTCTAATTATCGTGAATTTCTGAGTAAGAGTACCGTACTGATATAGTGCGTGTCAAATTCATTGTGATTACATGGATAATACGAAAATGTTTTATACAATATATGTTTTGTTCTTTTATACAAACTGTATCCTGTCTATATTTCAGTAGATCGTTTTTTTTGCGTTGAAGTTGACTATACGATGATTATTGACATCCAGGGAGTGGATGGAGCTTAGCTGTGCGAGTAGTAGCGTCTACGGATTTCAAGTCAACTTTTCCAGGGAGGTAACTCTTGGTTCCCCTTTTTCCGCCAGGGGGCGCCACCAGTCCCGTATGACGTCACTTCCGGTCTGGGTGAATGGAGCGTGACCTGTGAACATGATAGGATATGTACTGACCTGTCTGTGGGGTTTTTCCACAATGTCGTTCACCTCCGTGTCTTTTCGGTGACCTCCGTTGTGGGGTTTTTCCACAATGTCGTTCCAGTAGTAGTAATGTATGAAGATGTTACTGTCAGGTCCGTGTCTCCTCGGTCAGGTCCGTATACAAGTGGGGTTTTTCCCACAATGTCGTTCACTTCCACGAAAAGACACGGAGGTGGCCGAAGACACACGGAGGTGCCCCAAGATGTCTCGGAGGTGCCCGAAGACACACGGAGGTCACCGAAGATGTCACGGACACTTCCGAGTCTCTTCGGTCACCTCCCGAAGATACAAGTGGGGTTTTCCCCACAAAGTCGTTCACTTCCGAGTCTTTTCGGTCACTTCCCACGAAGTCCGCCATCTTCAGAACATGATAGGCCATGTACTGACCTGTCTGTGGGGGTTTTCCAGCCAGAATTTCGCTGTCGTCTGCTTGAGGCTGTCACGTGCCGAACACCTGGCTCCCCGAATTGCAACATTGTTGCACGTTCGCTACAATGTTGCGGTGAACACCTGGTCTGTCGTCTGCGTGAGTGAGTTCACGTGCCGAACATCTGGCTCCCCGAATTGCAACAATGTTGCACGTTCGCTGCAATGTTGCGGCGACCGTGAACACCTGGTCTGGCGTCTGCGTGAGTGAGCTCACGTGCCGAACACCTGGCTCCCCGAGATCAAGGCATGTCAAGACTTGTTCTGGGTTGTACAGTTCTGCCATGCAGAGAACGGGTACTAGGAATGCATATTAAATCTATAGACAAAGTGTATGGAAATAGACGTTTTGGGGCTAGGTGGGCCACCAGAGGGTCGATGGAGTCGTATGAGGTATCAATGTGAAGCATTCGTGAAGGCGCATCCGGCGGCTGGGTGTGGGGTTGAAATATCGTCATTCTGCGCATGCGCGGTAGACAAAGGGTATGGAAATAGCCGTTTTGGGGTCTAGGTGGGCCACTAATGGACGGATGGGGTCGAGTGAGGTATCAATGTGAAGCCTATGTGAGGGGGCATCCCACTGGGTGGATGTGGGGTCGGAATATCGTCATTCTGCGCATGCGCAATAGACAAAGGGTATGAAAATAGACGTTTGTGGATCTAGGTGAGCCACTAATGAGCCGATGGAGTTGAGTGAGGTATCAATGTGAAGCCTATGTGAGGGGGCATCCGATTGGACTAGGGTCTCGGCCGTTGTCCACATTCTGCGCATGCGCAGACAGGGAATTCTGGGAAAGGGTGTGGAAATAGACGTTTTAGGGTTTAGGTGAGCCCCTAATGATCCTATGGTGTCGTATGAGGTCTTATTTTGAAGCTGTCGTGAGGGAGCATCCGCCTGGGCTAGTGTGTCGTTCGTTGTCATAGTCTGCGCATGCGCAGTCTGGCCGTAGTATAGAAATAGACGTGTTGGGGTTTAGGTGGGCCACTAGTCGACCGATTGGATCGAGTGACGTATCAGTGTAAAGCATACGTGAGGGAGTTTCCAACGGGCTGGGTGTGACGTGGAACAGACGTCATTCTGCGCATGCGCAGTAGAGAAAGTGTATGGAAATAGACGTTCTGGGGCCTAGGCGAGCCACTAATGGACCGATGGAGTCGAGTGCGGTATCCATGTGAAGCCTATGTGAGGGAGCAACCGTTTGGAGTAGTATCTCGGCCGTTGTCCACATTCTGCGCATGCGCAGACAGGGAATTGTGGGAAACGGGTGTGGAAATAGACGTTTTTGCAGTCTAGGTGGGCCACTCATGGTCCGATGGAGTCGAGTGAGGTATCAAAATGAAGCATTCGTGAAGGGGCATCCAGTCATGGGTGGGTGCATGTAAAATTAGGGGTATGACGTCACTTCCTGTTTGGGGAATGGGGCGTGACCTGGGAACATGATAGGACATGTACTGACCTGTCTGTGGGGGTTTTCCGGCCAGAATTTCGCTGACGTCTGCGCCTGCATCCGGGTATGCATGAGGGTCTGTGTGAATGGGGTGTCACCTGGGAACATGATAGGAATGCATGTATTGACCTGTCTGTGTGGTTTTTCCCGGCCCGGCCCGGCCCGCCCCGGCCGCAGCGCGCGATCGCAGCGCGCGGGTTACTCCGGCCGCAGCGCGCGCCCGCGCGCGTCATCACCGGCAGTGCGCGGACGAATGTCGGGTCAGAAGGTCAAAGATCACATCCAGGTCAAAAGGTCCAAGGTCTCCCTTTCGGCAATGTTCGGCAACGGTGTTGCGGCATCGATATACAGAGCTTGAACCCAAAAAGGGGATTGTAAATTAACCTGGGAAGAATGGGCAGTTCCATTTGGACCAATCAGCGGTCGAGAAAATGAGCCAATGGGCGATCGATAAAAGAACCAATGGACGGGGACTAGAATTTCGCTCACGTCTGCAACCTACATCCGGGTACTAGGATGCTTTCGCCTACGCCCACGCCTACATCCGGATTCTTGTACATCCGGGTAATGTTTTCTGGACATGGATGGGTTACCTTTGGCTCCATTCTAGGCCACTGATTGGCTAATACGGTGTTCAAAGCCAGTTTCATGCATTATGTTCATATAGAAAACACACAAGACAGGTTTTTTTTTTATGAGATCTCATTTTGTTTTTTATTCAGTAACAACGTGAGAACAACCACGTGAAAACTGAAGCCCAGAACAGGGAGATTGTACATTGAAAGAACTGAAGCCCAGAACAGGGGGCTGTAAACTTAAGCCCAGAACAGGGGGCTTGTACATTGAAAGAACTTAAGCCGAGTACGGGGATTGTACATTGAAATGATGGGCGGCCCAGTCATATACGAGTACATCGCGGTCCTCGGCCTTGGAGTACTCGTCAAACATCTGTACGATGGTAGATAAGGTTCTTCCCCGGCATCGATGGTACAGGTAAAACAAGCAATATTGTCCGCACACGCTACTGGTCAGGCTTTGCAACGTTTGACTGTTCCAACACCACGTCTCTGTGCCTTGATCCATGAAGTCTGTTAAATCGCGATGGAGGGGTGGCAGGCCGTACGGGTCAAAGTATTCGCCCTGCTGTTCTGTCAAGTACACGCCCACCCAATGTTCACCGGGCCGATCCATCGGGTCCGTGTTGAGAACGTATGCAGCAGGATACACACGGTCTAATGGGAACACATCTCGGGCGAACACCCTTGAAAGACCATACGTGTCCCTGGGTCATTCTCCAGCACGGTGGTTATCTGGTCTGTATCCATGTTAGGTGGAAAAGTCACACAGGACGTTGCGCGGCTTGTCCATGAATGATGTTGTCAAACTCGGCGTAGCAGATCACATTGACGGTGGTCCCCAGGGCTCGTGCAAAGTGGATTTCCAACGGTAAATTGCCTTGCTTGGCCAGGGCCAGCTGATGGTCGTTCTCTAAGGTGGGGGTCAGATCGAAACAGAACAACGTGTATCCGTTCGCGTAGTCCTCCCGACTGATCATATTCCCTTCGTCCTGGTTGATTTGACCGGTGGCTGTAAACAGGCTCTGATAGGCTCGAATGAAATTCGCGCGCCCAAAGTTCGGTGTTAAGGCCGTGGCTGGGACCTGTTGTCCATCCACATGCAGGGCCACAAAATTGATGCCGAAATGTTTAACGTCAAACGGGTTCTCTGGGTAGGCTCCGCTGAAACTGGTATTTTCCACACAGGCCAGGATCAATCGCTTGGGTAGTTCCCCCAGGAACAGGTTTTCTTTGTTGGCGCTCATATTTCCAGCAGACACAGAGAACACTTTGGTTTGCACATGTCGGATAGGGTACTGGGCTGGTTTTGTTTCCAAGGCTTTGAGGTGTCCTAATTGAACGGCTGGATTCGGTTTCATTTTTCGGACATACAGGACTGCGTCTTGGATGACAATCTTATAGTCAGCTGCATGCCCGTCTACGTTAGTGGCCATCAAGGCGAAGGTCGGAGGCGCCCGTATCAGTCGGATTTTGATGGGGATCTTGTTCAAGAGGTACCGGTCTTGCATGAAGATGTCTGCGTGCAGTCGACCCATGAGATCCACCGAGACGCCGTTCGCGGTCAAAGCCTTCCGTTTGCTATATCCCGCATTGTCGTTCTCTGCGCCCATGTGCTCGGCTGTGTCCTGGTAGAATAAAGCGGCTGTCAGTTGAGATTTTTTAGCCTCTCGCCCATGCGACAACAGCGTCTCGATGTAGGCTCGATAGGGGTACGTGTTGGTCGAGTCACTGATGAGTTTGTCGCTGAGAAATATATCCACCTATTGAAACATCGAGTGCAGCCAGAGATTCGTCGGGCCCACCGTTGCTTGGTCGACGATTCTGGAGTGATGAGTGATGGCACACCTCTCCATCGAGTGCACTCTGTCGAGGACCGCTTCTGTGAACTCGCTCAGGATCTGGCGTCGCCCCTCGTTGTCGTCGCAATCTGAAAACATGGACCGAACCACTGCTCGGTAACCCGTGAACGAATTAACCACGGTCGCATGCTGTAAAATGCGAGTCGCATAGGGACGGGTGTCCGTCATGGCTCTGAAACCGTAGGAATGGAGGTGTAGGATCCAGAGAGACGTGTTTTATAGACCACGTCACACATGCGCGCCTAGATGTAGCTCTACGGGTGCAGTCCGTGATACGTACTATTCTGATGGGTTAGTCCAAAAAAGAGAGCAACAACAACAACAACAAAGATTACAGCGCCGGAGGATCCCCTGGAAAATCTTCTCCACGTCTCATGGTATAGCTCCGGTGAGGCAGGCTCAGGCTGGTGAGGCAGGCTCAGGCTGGTCAGGTCAAGCAGGCCAATGAATGCAGCATTGACCTAAACATTCCCACTTTTATACACCTACATAGAAGTACCCGGATGTAGGCGCGGGCGTAGGCGAAAGCGTCCTAGTACCCGGATGTAGGTTGCAGACGTGAGCGAAATTCTAGGACCCGTCCATTGGTTCTTTTATCGATCGCTCATTGGCTCATTTTCTCGACCGCTGATTGGTCCAAATGGAACTGCCCATCCTTCCCAGGTTAATTTACAATCCCCTTTTTGGGTTCAACCTCTGTATATCGATACCGCAACATCGTTGCCGAACATTGCCGAAAGGGAGACCTTGGACCTTTTGACCTGGATGTGACCTTTGACCTTTTGACCCGACATTCATCCGCGCACTGCCGGTGATGACGCGCGCGCGCTGCGGCCGGAGTAACCCGCGCGCTGCGATTGCGCGCTGCGGCCGGGGCGGGCCGGGCCGGGCCGGGGCGGGCCGGGCCGGGCTGGGCCGGGCCTGGCCGGGCCGGGAAAACCCCCACAGACAGGTCAGTACATGCATTCCTATCATGTTCCCAGGTGACACCCCATTCACACAGACCCTCATGCATACCCGGATGCAGGCGCAGACGTCAGCGAAATTCTGGCCGGAAAATCCCCACAGACAGGTCAGTACATGTCCTATCATGTTCCCAGGTCACGAACCATTCACCCAAACCGGAAGTGACGTCATACCCCTAATTTTACATGCACCCACCCATGACTGGATGCCCCTTCACGAATGCTTCACTTTGATACCTCACTCGACTCCATCGGACCATGAGTGGCCCACCTAGACCGCAAAGACGTCTATTTCCACACCCGTTTCCCACAATTCCCTGTCTGCGCATGCGCAGAATGTGAACAACGGCCGAGACACTACTCCAGGCGGTTGCTTCCTCACATAGGCTTCACATGGATACCGCACTCGACTCCATCGGCTCATTAGTGGCTCGCCTAGGCCCCAGAACGTCTATTTCCATACACTTTCTCTACTGCGCATGCGCAGAATGACTGTCTGTTCCACGTCACACCCAGCCCGTTGGAGACTCCCTCACGTATGCTTTACATTGATACCTCACTCGATTCAATCGGCCCACTAGTGGCCCACCTAAACCCCAACACGTCTATTTCTATACTACGGCCAGACTGCGCATGCGCAGACTAATGGCAACGAACGAGACACTAGCCCAGTCGTAGGCTCCCTCACGTCAGCTTCAAAATAAGGCCTCATACGACACCATAGGATCATTAGGGGCTCACCTAAACCCTAAAACGTCTATTTCCACACCCTTTTCACAGAATTCCCTGTCTGCGCATGCGCAGAATGTTGACAACGGCCGAGACACTAGTCCAATCGGATGCCCCCTCACATAGGCTTCACATTTATACCTCACTCAACTCCATCGGCTCATTAGTGGCTCACCTAGATCCCAAAACGTCTATTTTCATACACTTTGTCTATTGCGCATGCGCAGAATGACGATATTCCGACCCCACATCCACCCAGTGGGATGCCCCCTCACATAGGCTTCACATTGATACCTCACTCGACCCCATCGGTCCATTAGTGGCCCACCTAGACCCCAAAACGGCTATTTCCATACCCTTTGTCTACCGCGCATGCGCCGAATGACGATATTTCAACCCCACACCCAGCCCGTCGGATGCGCCTTTACGAATGCTTCACATTGATACCTCATACGACTCCATCGACCCACTAGTGGCCCACCTAGACCCCAAAACGTCTATTTCCATACACTTTGTCTATAGATTTAATATGCATTCCTAGTACCCGTTCTCTGCATGGCAGAACTGTACAACCCAGAACAAGTCTGGACATGCCTTGATCTCGGAGAGTCAGGTGTTCGGCACGTGAGCTCACTCACGCAGACGCCAGACCAGGTGTTCACGGTCGCCGCAACATTGTAGCGAACGTGCAACATTGTTGCAATTCGGGGAGCCAGATGTTCGGCACGTGAACTCACTCACGCAGACGACAGACCAGGTGTTCACCGCAACATTGTAGCAAACGTGCAACAATGTTGCAATTCGGGGAGCCAGGTGTTCGGCACGTGACAACCTCAAGCAGACGACAGCGAAATTCTGGCGGGAAAACCCCCACAGACAGGTCAGTACATGGCCTATCATATTCTGAAGATGGCGGACTTCGTGGGAAGTGACCGAAGAGACTCGGAAGTGAACGACATTGTGGAAAAAACCCCACTTGTATCTTCGGGAGGTGACCGAAGAGACTCGGAAGTGTCCGTGACATCTTCGGTGACCTCCGTGTGTCTTCGGGCACCTCCGTGACATCTTGGGGCACCTCCGTGTGTCTTCTGCCACCTCCGTGTCTTTTCGTGGAAGTGAACGACATTGTGGGGAAAACCCCACTTGTATACGGACTTGACCGAGGAGACACGGACCTGACAGTAACATCTTCATACATTACTACTACTGGAACGACATTGTGGAAAAAACCCACAACGGGGGTGACCGAAAAGACACGGAGGTGAACGACATTGTGGAAAAACCCCACAGACAGGTCAGTACATATCCTATCATGTTCACAGGTCACGCTCCATTCACCCAGACCGGAAGTGACGTCATACGGGACTGGTGGCGCCCCCTGGCGGAAAAAGGGGAACCAAGAGTTACCTCCCTGGAAAAGTTGACTTGAAATCCGTAGACCCTACTACTTGTGCGGTATCATCCAAAATTGGGACGTTATTGTACGAAACAATTGTACAATACATTGCCTAATCTGGTATACCGAACAGCGAAGCTTCTTCCCTCCTGTCAGGAAACAACTTCCCCACAGCGCATGCGCCGTTTCACAGGCTCACTCCACTATGACCCTGTCGCCAGTAGCGAAAGAAGACCTTAACAAGGTGGCTATGACGTATAGGGAAAAACCCACGCCCACACGGTTCAGTTTGAATCCGACCGAACAACTCCTTCAGTTTTGCACATGAGCGAACTACTTTTCATATGCTCTGCCTATATAAACGAGATGGTCAACAAAGGTATAACGCGGAATTGAAAAGTAATCGGAATGTTCGACAAACATCGCTTTTACTATATATGATGTCACCTCCGGCGGTGTGCTGCTCGGGCGGGAATCGTGTCCGAAAATCTGACTGGTCAAGGGCGTCGCTACCCATGGTGCGTGTGGTGCGAACGCACCCCACTTTTTGTCCGTAGATTGGAAATATGAAAATTATGTAAGATATAAAATCTTAGCTTAGCATTAAAATACGCTAAAATGCAGGAAAAAAGCGTAAAAAGTTATTAATTTTCTAGCGCCCAGACCCCCTAAAAACGTGCGCCCTTGGTGCTAGCTAAATAATATAGCCCTCACGAGTATGAGGGCTATACGTCGGCCCCAGTCACCTCCAGCGAGGGTTTTAGATAATTTTATTACGAATCACCCACCTCTGAAACTGCCGTACATCTAATCTCTATCCCCTCCTGAGCACTATTTTAAAATCTTGCGCACTATTGTGAAATAGTGACGCATATATCGTCGTCTGAATTTTCCAGTTGAAAACTTTGAACTCTCTACGCGCCATGTTGGTGACGTCACGGTATGGCCGTTTGCAATTGAACATGGCGCGTATAAAGTGGAAGTTGTCGACTGGAAAATTCAGACGGCGATATATTCGTTACTATTTCACAATAGTGCGCAAAATTTTAAAATAGTGCGCAGGAGGGGATAGAGATTAGATGTACGGCAGTTTCAGAGGTGGGTGATTCGTAATAAAATTATCTAAAACCCTCGCTGGAGGTGACTGGGGCCGACCTATAGCCCTCATACTCGTGAGGGCTATATATTATTTAGCTACCTTGATGCGCATTCCTGGGATGGTGAAAAAATGGGAAATCAAGGGCGGATCTACGGAAGGGGGGGGGGGGGGGGGGAATCTCCAGCAACCTAGGACCCCGAAACTTCCGGGGCCTAAGCGGCCCCTTGACCCTCCCCTGTTGGTCTGACAGGATTCCCTTATTTTAGCTTTGTGTAAATCACTATGAACTTTCAACTGCATCCGCCCTTGGAAATTGAAAACATTGCCACATTACGTAGGCCTACTCATGGTACTTACAGGATGGACAAATAGCGAACCAACAATCCGCTGCCAGCGAGATTATATTCCATCCATAACCTGACATAAAATGCTATTCCCAATCAACTGATTATGTATGCATGAATATTAGTTAATACTGTTCCGATTTGATTTAGGTTGGTGCCCGAGTCTGTCCCTTGGTTGATATCAAAACGCAGGCTTTCTGATGCTGAAGCAGTCCTGGAGAAAGCGGCGAACTTTAACGGAAAGAAACTTCCAGAGAGGTGTTTACACGACGGTAATGACAAGATAGACGAGAAGAAGATTGATGGAGAAAACAGATCCTACACTCCCTTAGATCTCTTCAAAACTCCACAGCTACGCAAAATTACAATGAGCGCCTCATTCTTTTGGTGGGTACTCGATCGTCATCTTAATATATTTCTGATAACCGTCTGTGTGTGTTTATTCGACCCATATGTGTTACCTTTGATGTTAAAAGAGTGGCGAATTACGAGTGTCACGAGGGAGGTGGTGATAGATTTAGTTGAAGAATGATGTATTGATATACGTGGAAGACACTCGTGTCTATATATGATAGTTGTTTCGAGTTGGTACTGCAAAACGTAGCTCGAAAACGCGTATACGATATTAGCTCCGGTGTAGCCTTCTTCTATACTACGTGAGAACAAGGTTACGGCGGCAAACCAGTCACCAGATGTAGTTGTTGGGAAAGTGCCGTACGGGCAATATTTGCCGAACCAGTTGACCATAACCAATAAAATAATTCGATTCTATGTCCACTTACCTTTCATAACACACCTTGTTTATGAGCGACTGTCCGTTTTTAGCTTGGCAAGAGATCCAAACTCGGACAAGGGGGTAAACCTGTCCACCTTCGCCGCTGTGTGTGTAGCGTTTATCGCGAGTTGTTGTGACGCGTAATCGGCGTTCTGATCGATACAAGATGGCGGCGATGTGGACAGTTTTACCCCCCTCGTCCGAGTTTAGATGTCTTGCCAAGCTAAAAACGGACAGTTATTCATAAACAAGGTGTGTTTTGAAAGGTAAGTGGACATAGAATCGAATTATTTTATTAGTTATGGTCAATTGGTTCTGCAAATATTGCCAGTACGGCACTTTCCCAACAACTACATCTGGTGATTGGTTTGCCGCCGTAGCCTTGTTCTCACGTAGAATAGAAGAAGGCTACACCGAAGCTTATATGATATATGAAGCTAGGGCCTGCGGGTGTTCGAAAGAATTGTAGTATTCGGATTTTATTCGGCATAATGTATGAACATGGATCAATTTATTTGTCTTGTCTGATATTAACTGTAAGGCGATATTATACCGATATAACAATCATGAGGGACGATGGGTAAAATATATTTATTACAACCAAAGAAGCACTTAACCCTATCTGTCCTGGAATTTTTGGGACCTGTCCAGGCCTGGAGGGGAAGCATTTCGCCACCCCCCCCCCCCTTAATTATTTTTCTTATCCTTGAGCTAGACGGCTTATCACACTATACTCTTGTGTCAAGCTCTACCAGAGAATGTAAAAAAAAATACAAGATGGCCGCTAGGATGACGTCACAGTGATGTCATTTTCAAAGGTCGATTTTTCGATTTTTTTATTTATGCAATTTCTCCGCAAAAACTGCATGACAAATTAGTAAATATTAATCTCATGTGAAATAAAATAGGTTTTGCCCACTTTTCCTCGCGGAAAAGCAGAAATTTTGAAGAAAAATGACGAAAACATCACTTTTCTGGTACCAAACGCGACCGCCATCTTTAATCTACCCATGATCCTCTGCTCTTGGGGTTATGCAAATAGGTTCAAAATGACCCCAATATGATCAACTACAAGTCACGGAGTGCCAAGTATCAATTTATTTGTCGTTTCGGAGATTGGTAGGAAAGTTTGATAGGGGGCATATTGCCCCTCAGGCTTGGTAGGTTTATACCTTCCATTCGCAAACGCCATGTAGCGCAACCGAAATGGTAGACGCTGAAATGCCCGGATGATCGACATGAACGTCAAGATAGCGCAGCGCTATCTGTACAGAATCCAAAAGTCCGTCTGAGATATGGTATCAGGGCTCTGTCCTTGTTGATTCGATACAATATTCACGGATTTCTGGCAGTAGACTTAGAAAACGTTTTATCATCTTATTCATGAATTATTATGAATAGAATATATTTAGCTGAAACCACTGACTTGTAATATGATTTCAGGTTTGCTAATGTGCTAAATTATTATGGACTCTCGCAGAACACTCCAAATCTAGACGGCGACGTATACACCAACTTTTTCCTGATGTCTGTAGTGGAGGTCCCGTCTTTGGCCCTGGCGGTATTGTTACTGTATAAGTAAGACTACCCTTTAATGAAATACATGATACGTTTGTGTGTTTCTATATCGCGTTAATCGCATGATCACGAAAACGTAAAAGTGTCACAGATATCATTACTGGAAAACACAATATATCTAGCCTCGTAGAGACTTATAGAACGTTATGGAATATTTCTTACTAATGCGCCATCGGAATAATCCTTCTATTCATTAAATAATTTACATATAGCAATTTAAGAAATTCCCTTGGAATATTCTTCGATATAGTCAAGCAAATTGATATTCTATAAAAAACAAATCCAGTATATATATTGTTAAATACTGAGGTCAACGTATGAATATTACCCCAATCTGATTAGGGTACGGCACATCACGTTGGGCACACCGGTTCTCGTTAGATCACCGAAGTTAAGCAGCGTTGAGCTCGGTCAATGCTTGGATGGGTGACCGGGTGCTGTACTGGCTGGGCTGATCAGTGTCCAGAATAATAGGAACTGTGGACACTCTCATGTTCTGGCACATGTAGGCACCGTCGTGATATGACTGAAACAATGTTGAAAACGACGTTAAATCCTACTCACTCACTCACTCACCCAATCTGATTAAGAACAGATCCAACCTGGCGTAAGTGGATCTGACCCACTCCCTATCTCGAGTCTGTTCTTGCACGAAATTCTGCAGAGGTCTCGAAAACTCTCGTAAACAGTAAGACGGAGAGTGCCGATGTCATGAATTTAAATTTCAAGGGGTTTCGAGGCCGAAGAACAATGCACAGCGTGGAATATTCCCACGAGGGGTCCCTCTTGGTCATAAAACGTTACGACTTGAAGGCTAACATTATATCAGTAGCTAATTAGGGCCTGTAAGTAGGTCTTGCTACCATAATAACAGACGCTAATTAGGGCCCGTGAGGCCTAGTATGTCACGCTAACACTATATCAGACTCTAATTAGGACCCGTAGGTAGGTCACGATATAGAACGAATTTCCCAGAAATGAACCCGTTCACAGGCAATTGCGATAGTACCATGCGACAGAGAGAGAAACAAGCATTCCTTAATTAAATATTACTACTCAATATATCCAGGGATCTTTCAAGTCCTGAAGTAATCTCTCGCGAACATCTCCAGCAAGCGAAAGTCGGATTTGAGTTTCTTGAAATCACACAACATTACTTGTGGTCATTGGTGTACTGGATTCGAGTGTATCACCGGAAATACAATAAGCCTTTTATACAGTGTAGGAGCGTAGGCCTATACTGTATTTTTCAAAGAATAGTGCAGTCTATTTTTCTCAAATTATGAATTTATCTCAGCTGATAACGGAGAGTAACTTTCAACAAATTGAAAACTGACCCGATCGGTGATCATTATTATGAGAAGGTCAAATGTCAATGCGAGGTTTAATCGACATCTGTTGGGTCAAGTCAAAGCTTGTTAATATACAACATGGTTCGTCTGAGCGTGACGTCCGTCAGTCGTTTCTGAGAAGGTCGAAGCCTGTTCCAGGAAATTTCGATACGTTATTAGTAGCATCGCTATCGGTCCTAGATGCTCATCCATTGACATCAGATGGAGTTATTCATTCGAGCTGATCAGTCATCACATCTCCAGAGCTAGCGTATCTAATTCCGCTTGAGCCGGTACTAGGGGTCGTGTGATTACTAGTCTTATGGTGAGGTGTCGGGGAGGCTTTCCAGTGAAGTCATATGGTTGTTTTCTAGTCGCCAGACGTCAATTTTATCATCTCTGATCTCACCAATATTGGAAAGCGGGCAAGTCTGGACAGGTCGGGGAAATTTCACGTGAAAGTCCGATACGCCATCATTACGTCGGTGGAAATTCCAGTGGGATAGTCGGTGATTAGTGCACGGGTGAAAACAATGGGGAGATTCTGAACAGGTCAGAGAAAATTCCAACACGTCATCATTAATTCGGTGGAAAGTCCAGTGGGAATATCCTGTGAACCAGAAGAACAAAAATAGTGAACTGGAGAGGATGGAACTAATACATGGAGCCGTTTTCTGAGGTCTGTACTCACTTTTCTCGAGTTCACAAGAAGCCACGTCAAGTCCCATCACGAATTTCACATCGTACGCCCCACGCTGCACAGATTCAGTACGATCCTCAGGGGTGGTAGGCTCGCCCGAGAAGTTAACTTTATTGTGAGGTCTGTTGGTCGGTACCTGGCATTCGTTTGCACGGTAGCTTTGTGTAACAGACGCGGACATCTATCACGCCACTCAACTTTACACTTGTGACATAATACAACAGATCCGGGAGTGTATTGATATCTGGCGCCAGCAAGAACAGGACTGCGCCTCCACACGTCACTTCATAGAGGGTTTACGACGCCTTGAGCGCCTGAACCAGTCGGAGTCGTGACAGTACCGACATGCACGGGCATTACCGCAATCACCCAAACCTTGCAACATGGGAGATTCAGATTACCGCTCTCTATGAATGCAACACCGCATGAAGAGTACGACTTCACTATCCGTCCTGACGACCCGCACAGTGAGGCGTTACCGGAAGAGGGCACTGTGAGCACTTTGTACCAACGCCATTGGCCTACCATCCGTCGCCGCTTTCACTGTCATCTGTCTGTGTTGGACCTGTATAGATTTCGGTAACTCCAGAACACCAACCGTGTCCATTACTCCGATACCATATTTAACAACCAATCCACGCTCATCTATGTCCAACGCTTCGTCGTCACTGGAGACGGCCATAAACTAACTGGACACCTTGGATCCCTTGGAATGAGCTCGCCAACAACGCCCCAACAGGTGGAGATGACAACGTGACTATTTTCGTAACCAAACAGATCAACCATTCGATCGGTGCTCCATTCGTCATCCCCACCTGATTGAAATGTGGGAAAGACGACTCTGCGGTGCTCATGGCTCCCACACCGATAGAAAATGCCTGTTCCGGTGCCTGGTTATCCATTTGGACCAAATCCGCCGCATGGCTTTTGATCGAGTTGCCAACGACTGTTGGATGCAATAATATTCCTATTTCGAGGGGTACCCTAGGATATACTGGATATCGTACAAACGTGTGTTGAGCCAACACGTGGATGACGACAACAACGATGACCCGCAACACGTGGCTAGCCTCTTGCATCGATCGTCGGAGACGTATGACACCCCTGTGAAGTTGAAGTGGTCACAGGATAGGCTATCGGACATTTTTGCTGCATCACCAACATGAACATATATGCTCAATCGTACAGTTGCACTAAATGTTATAAGGTGTTCAAACAGTAAATGAAACAGAAATTTGTCAAGTTTTTCACAAAATTCAAGATGAAGGCCAGACCACGTGACATAGGAGCAAAATCTTTGCATATTTGTGATCGTCATATCATACAGTATATATTTCATAACTTTTCCCGTCCAAATCAGTTACTTCCAAATCCGACAATTTTGATTGGTCGCTGGCAGCCATTTCTGTTCATGTAGAAAGTTTCTAAATAGGCTAATGAGATAGCTCGACCTATTAATTAAGTTCCGCATCAATCGGTTCAGTGGTTTCACAGAAGCTGATCTTAGGACGTTAGTGGTTAACTCCAATATGGTCGCCAAACCGTTCATTCAATCAACAGTTTTTGCTCTCAGTGGAACAGACCACGGCTTTCCCGATATATCGCAGTAGCCTATCAGGGTTCAAGAGAATAACACCTTGCAAAATTTCACAAAATTCAAGATGGCGGCCAAAACATGTGACCTAGGATTTTTTTTTGACATATTCGTGATCGCCATATCATACAATATATATTTCATAACTTGTCCTGTCCAAATCCGTCCAATTTGGTTGGTCGATGGCGGCCATCTTTCTTACCGGATGAACTTTTAAAATCTATTAATCAGAGACCTCGATGCATTGATCATGTGTACCAGGTTTCACATCGATCGGTGCAGCTGTTTCAGAGGAGAAGATCTTTAAAGATTTTAAGTTAAATCCAAGATGGCCGCCAAGGCATCTGACCAATCAGAACCAATTTGGTATATGCACTAGCTGTCATCCACCAGAACATATCCTGAAAGTTTGGGCTCAATCCGTCTCACCGATTTTTAGATATCGTCAAGACAAAATGACGTGGAATAATAATAATAATCTGAACGATTTCAATAGGGGGCCTTGGCCCTTCGGACCTGGTCCCCTAATAACTGACCATCTCCTGTATTTGTTGACATATACTGTATACATATTGTGAATATAATTAAAGAGTGGAATTGAATGTGTCATAAAAGGATATTTAAACCACATCTTGGAAAATGTGGACTTTGGAGACAAAAATTGAATGCTAACATCTCTCTACATATAGAATATACTGAAGGATGGAATTAAATAGGCTGACTCAAGCGTTGCTCTTGTGCGCCATACAACGCCATACTGTTCCAGGGCCTATCTGTCTTTTCTGCACTGATCGAACAGAAAGATGCGGACATGTTTGACTACTTGAATAACTGACCACCGTCCGTGGTCAATGGGATGTCGATTCCAGTAAATTCATCATCAGAGACGCGATTAAATTGCTAGGCATCAGCGGCTGTGGCAAAACGCTGACCAATCAGATTCAGATTTGCACCACCAAGCATGCCCGCAAGCGCATCAACCCGTCACGTGGAACTAATACCGTCACCTTTGGTACGTCACCTCTACCAAAAAGGCCATCACGTACACACTCTCCGTGCTGTTTGGATGCGTGGCGTACCAGCTTGCGAAACTGCGTATACTGGAATACCTGTTCGACTTTATATTTGTTGTTTTTTGATCCCTTGGACTGGCAGTTGATCGAGATGGACACGGATCCGGATATATGGCCGTCTGCAACCCGGACTGGAATCGTTGGCGAGACCAGAACTGCGGACCAGGTAGGAAGCTGAACGTAACCGGTTGTTACCTTGGGAAGGGCACTAAAATTTCAACAAACGGACGCCAGGGCTCTTCAAACTGGAGTGGACCGAGGATGTCATGGTTGCCCTCTCATAGAAAGCATACTATTGTATCGGTGGGGACCACAACACGTTGGTCATCACAGGGGCAATCCACGGGTGTAATACCTATGGGCCATCACAGCTCAGTCGGTAGAGCATCGACGCGATAAACCGGGGTCGTGGGTTCGAATGTCGCTGACGACCAATTTATTCTTTCTCTCTCAAAAATCATTTCATATGTATATATGCAAAGTGGCGGGCTATACGCCATAACAAATATCATTTCCTCAACAATTCACTGTAGCTCGATGTTCTCCGGAGCCAGACCAGTGGCTCCAACAAGGGCTTCCGCACCATGCAGCATCAGTTGCGTTCCTACATCCGCAGCGACACGCCTTCACCTTCTTCTACCCCAAGCGCATGGCCGGATGGCACCACCATTAGAATGACTGTCACTCTACGATAAACGAGGGCAAGTGACAATGTGCGGCATTCACTGCTCAAACATGTCGCGTATCATACGGGATGTCCTTCTCCTTACACCCGAGGTGAGGTTACACGTCTTATGAGGATGAAAGTCAGGGTGAGTCGGTTCCTAACGCCACATGGAATGTTCCTACTCTAACCCATGACGGGTGGACCAGATTTAAACGGGTGTTAAGTTGTGAGCTCGACGGCAACCGTATCCACATTGATCATGACATCTACCTTCACCGTGGTCCGCTCTTCGCACGCCTTGGGCGCTACAATGACATCTTCACCGATTTCAACATACATCCTGATCTATGGATGGCATTAGAAAATACGGTGCCTGTTGTGGATCATTGGTTTATAGAGGACGAACTGTCAGCTGTCCAGTTGGGTTAGACTCGTGCCCTGGCTGATGCGGCGTCAAACCCCAATGATAACCTCGTTGAGCTGTCATGTATCATCTGTAAAACGATGAATAGAGAAAACAAGCGTTATTCATCTTTATCCAGCCGCCTATAATGCATTGACTGCCCTATATCGAACGGTCAATCCCTAGGGCGTCCGACGCGCTTGGTTAAAAAAAGGAAGACACCTATACCTTACTTTAAGCCGCCAGTCACAATTTTTCACGTAATCGGGAGAAATCTCATGGCTGCATTCAAGCGGGTCTCCCAAGACCGGTCGCAAACCGTTGTATTTGCAAACCGACGATGGCGCGGATTCACTAATACCCCCTTTCCAAGAGTTTATGAAAGCCCCGATGGTGTTCTTCTTTCATCCTACGCAACGAAGCCTAAGTTCGTCGTGTCCTACATCCCAAACAACCGCGGCCACGATCGAAAGAAGTGCTCCAGATTGGGGACCCTGTGTGGATCAGTAATTCAAGGGCAAGTCCGGGAACAGTTACCTCTCGTACGACGAATACTTTGTGAGCAAACACCACGAACCCCTCCACTGACGGGTATGCGAACTGAAAGGCATTCAAGCATTGGAAGGGACGTTTTAAAATGTGGAGTTACAGTCCGTGGTGAAAAGGACACAATACTACAACGCCGTGAAACGAATACTGAAAACCGAACGACGTCCTTTTAAAATGACAAGGTTGGTTCAGTTGGATTCCTGGGTCCAGGCGAACCAGGTGAAACGACTATAAAGCTAGGAGCTTTAGTACGAATGTCTCTGGACAGTGTTTCTCAAGGCATACGAATCACACGTGGGCTTTGCTGTGAC
The DNA here is from genome assembly GCA_036873755.1 of Hanleya hanleyi. Classification (NCBI taxonomy): domain Eukaryota; kingdom Metazoa; phylum Mollusca; class Polyplacophora; order Lepidopleurida; family Hanleyidae; genus Hanleya; species Hanleya hanleyi. The sequence continues at coordinate 106,801 of JAVTVY010029281.1, forward strand.
ACTTCTGGCCCTCCTGGTCGCCTTGTATGAGGGTATAATTGCGACGTTCAATCAACCCAGTTCTCTGCATCTGGCAGTGGGTGCGAGCCAGACGAGTCTAGAGACCGCATCTACGCTAGCGACGTTCAAGATTCCTTCTGACCTAGTGACCGCAACCAAGGACAGAACGCCCACAGTACACGTTCACTCACGGTGAACACACTAACGCAACGACATGGGCGACAAGGCTCGACTCACACACCAGTTCCACGACGACGTCGATACAGCCACACATGTACCACATTCGGCATAGCCAGCAGATCCAACTCCAAACATGGAACCCGATGGCAACATCTTTTCACCGGCCTTACTCCGGGGTCAACAGGCTCAGGCAAGAGGCAGTTCGTCCAGATGCTCGTTCAACAAGCCGACAGTATGACTACTCCACCCACCACCCGGATCGTGTGATGTTACGGTGAATGGCAGGCGGCGTATGCGACGATGCCTAATGTCACTTTGTGGAAGGTCTGTCTATCTTGGCTGTCGTCGATGTGGAAACCGATACTGGGGTGGCCCAGCTCTTGACCAAAGGCAGTCTTCATCGACTGTTCAACGTCAGACTATGTTCAGTAAAACCAAAGAGCATCAGAACTTCTGTGTAAATGCCCACTACCTGTTTGCGTTTACAAACTCATCTGCTGCATCTGTGGAGACAAATGTACCCCGAACGAACAAAGTTTACATCGGGAGTGAGACCTTGTGGATATACAGTATCTTTATACATGGTGCAACGTGCAAAAGATACGGTGTGGTAGGAAGTTATGCACGAGGGCAACTCCTATAACTTCCCGAAAGCCAGTATCACTCAACTAAAATATTCATACAGGTATTGTCCGATCTCATAAACGGTATATGACCTTGGGGGATAAATGTATCTTCCCGGGTTCTGGGTCCGAAACGTCCGGATGATCCTGAATCCCAATGTAAAAGTACGCTTAAGCAAGACGTTGAAGGGGATGTGTGCACAGGACTGGTCAGACAGGGTTGTCAGGCTATGCTGGATCTCCATGCTGGTTTGTACGAACTATACATCTATACCGATGTGAACGATGATCACATTTTTGGCGATATCCATGCACCCTGCTACGTGTCTGACCTGTGCATGAGAATACGGCGATCAAGTCAAAGCTTTAATCAATCACGTGCTCTTTCTACCGGTCCGACAGGCCGACATCAGCACCATCACCGTCGATATAAGGGACGACACCCGACGACCAATGGCGTTCGAAATTTGGAAATTGATGGTCACACTTCATTTTCGACAGGCATGCTCTCTCAAATTTTTATACTGGCTGACAAGGTGTCATACCAGTACAATACACACAACTATGTAGACTAATACACCAAACAAGCCGGGGATATCCGCCTTCGCCAACGAGGCAATGAACTGGGGAACGCGCTCGGGGGCATCCACTCGTGACGCGAGGTTAATGAAAGTGATCAAGAATCAGGCTGTACGAGGGGATCTGGGGGTTTTGGATGATATGTTGAGCGGTATACCGATCAAAACGTAGGTCATTGGCCGAAACAATAGCACACCGAATCGTAGGGAATAAATGACCTGCTCCTCCGAGACATCGAACCAGTCGATTAAACGCAACATTGAAAGGGATGACCGACCAAACGACGACGCACATCGAACACGGGGGACATCTTCTTGTAACCATAGCCATGTATACATGATCGTGCACCGACGCAGAGGGCTGTGAGTGGAACATATTCCTCCCTCCAGCATCAATGTCGCAGGCCCCATCGAGTTCACCATCAGCAACGTGGACACGGCCTACCTGGATTTAGCCCAAATATACTGATATGTGAGATACAAGATCGTCAATGTGGACGGCTTTAGACTCGCCAAAGGTGCTTTGGTGGATCCGACAAATGTTGCCCTCTACGTTTCAGCAAGTGGACATTTCACTCAGAGAAAAACTCATCGGTGACTCGACCACTCGACCAACATACCACTATCGTGCCTACGCCCGAGAAGCCAAAATTTCTCAGTTGACAGCGCTCCTTTTTCCCCGGGACTCGCGGAGCACATGAGCACGGGGTGTCCGGGTAGAAAAGGAGCGCTGTCAACTGGGATATATCAGCTTCTCGACGCCGGATGGGTGAAAAGACGATGGCCAGTAGATCGGTCAATCTCATTGGTCGTCTGCACATGGATTTGTTCATGCGAGATCATTACCTCTTAAAGAAGGTACCCATCAAATTTCGAATGATACGGGCGCCACCGCGTAAGAATATATCTGCCCCATAATACCATGTCATTCCATCTCACATTTTTCGTTGATTCATCGAAGATAAGGTAACCGTGCAGAGTTTTTTTCGTGCTAGAAGTTCACTGCACGGCCTGGAGATAGGAAGGAAATCAAATCCAGTTAGAGAATCGGTTTCTGGGTCTGTTTTAAAACAGATTGGTTGTATGTTTACATTCTGCGAAGGGTATTGTACTATAGTAATGGGTTTAGATGTATGCCCTATGGTATACTGTGTAACCATGTAATAATAAAGGGTACATGTATACAATATAGCTCCCAACGCATTCACCACCGTACACAGACCTTTGATGACGTATCGGATTTTCCCAAAATTGTCCCAAATTGATGACTTCACGGAAAATCCCCAGACAAGGCCCGACTTGCCCCAACATGCACGATGTGAATTAGACCCCACATTGATATTTGACCGTTGCATATCATTAAATCACCTGACCGGCGGTGACCTTTGGCCCTGCGCAGTGGAGTTTCCGGTGTTGATTGTGCACATGCGCAGGATCAAATGTCACATCCAGTCACGTGACTTAATGACATGCAAACGTCAAAGATTAATGTGAGTTGATCCACATACTATTCTTGCGTTTTTATGAACGTATCCTTGATTTTGTAAAAGTTGTTACAATAGATCAAATGGAAACAAAATATATTTCTGATCATCGACAAACTGTATAGATAACTGAACTGCACTTTTCACTGACAAAAATTGTAGGCCGACAACGCAAAACGTGAAGCCCCAATTCCTCGAACATACGATTTCAAATTAATGTCACAGGAAATGTGTTTATTTAAAGCTTGAAATTAAATTTAATATTCATCATTTTATACCGTTAGTTTTCCATAATATTCGTGACCGTTCAGTTGTCAATGTTGTTCATAACTGTGATAAGGAGATCCTATCCTGTCCCCAATGGCTACACATGTATATATTTTTTTACTTCAGAATCGGCAGGCGTTACACAACGGGAGCCTTGTACTTTTTAACTGGGGTTGCCTGTATCGTTACTCCGTTTATACCAGGGGAAACAGGTAATGGCATTCTACCAATGGACCGTATTACGCGTACCAAATGCGAGTCATATCTCTGGAGTAGCTTTTGCGGCAGCGCATGGACCACTGAATGACACTTTATGTTGAACAACTAGGCAAAACATTGTTGGTCATCTTAAACAAATCACAATTTAAACTCTTCTCAAAACGGATGAATTGGGACTTTCGGAAATATTATAGGAATACCTTTTAGGATTCTATGTGGAAGTAATGGAGTATCTCATAGGATATTTCAGATATTTAGGGGAATCGTGCCGGATCGTATTTAATGGCGTAGAATTAAATAAGATAGATTTGAAAAAATCCTGTGGGATCTTACTGAAAAATGCCGTTCCAAATTGTTATTGAAAAATCCTATAAGATCCTATCATGAATTTGCCTATATGTATCCGTAGTTAGACTATGATGTCAATACTAGAACAAGCAAGACGATAACAATTTTAACATTGTGAGCTACCTCTTTCTGGACAGGCATATGGCCGTATACACATCTCGTCTAGCCTAGTGTTATTTGCTAGCTCCTATCAATCATGTGACAAGTAGTAGGGAAACAATAAATTGAGGCTCATTTCACCCGGATGTAACTATGACGTCACTTCCGGTTGGGATGAATGGGGCGTGACCATTCGACATGTCCAGACTTGTTTGGGGTTTTTCCATGCTGCCATGTTGTACCAAAATTGTGTGTACAAGATGGCGGATCCGCCATGTTGTACCAAAATTTTGTGTACAAGATGGCGGCATGAGAAAAACGTATAAAAGGAGGCGATTTTTAGTGGTTTGGTGTATTCATTGCACTACCCTACGGAGCTCTCTGACCTACCTGCCTGCCTGCCTGCCCAGCCTGCCTGCCTGCCTGACCAGCTACCTGCCTGCCTGCCCAGCCTGCCTGCCCAGCCTGCCTGCCTGCCTACCCGATCACTGCCTGTGTGTAGTAATCTGCCTGACCAGTATCATTGACCAGTATCACTGAGTAACACCAATCAACGCCTTACACGTATGTAATATAAATTATTTTTTAATAATATCTATGCTAGGAAATCCCCCCCCCCCCCCCCTCTCGGAATTTTTCTTTCGCTTAGGTCTTTAGGAGAACGTGTCACAGTGAAAAAAGACATCACAGTTATTTCCCTATATTATGGAAACTTTTAGCGGCCAATTTTAGTATCTATAGGTAGGCATTTATATATTGGCAGAATTTTCTCGTGTAACTCAAACATCCTCCACATGGATCAGCTGTTTTTATGTCAACAAACACCTCTATTTTTAGTTTCATTCGCGCGATTGCATGACGTCCACTGCCGGTTTTGGACCATTTATAAATGCAAATTTCACGTATTTTTCAAGCAGCTCATGAAATATAAAGCTCGAGTAATTCTCCACATATGCAGTCAGTCCGGGATATTTTCCCAGCAACTTGACAAGGAACACGGAATGGGACACCGTACATTTGTTCTACGTTACACATTCCCGCTACATCATGAAATATCCGTACACCATCTCTATATATGCCTACGATCTTACTATTCATAGAGTTTGTCGCTAGAGTTTGTCGCTCAAAATCACTCATTGACTTTATCAACAAGAATTACACCATGCCTCGCGCATGGCTCACGTCATACGAACACATGATCGACATGATCCAACAATTGACTAAACAGACAAGATCTCTCTTACCCGTACGTCTCAATTTATCTCAAACTGTTCACAATACATTCTAGAATAATATGATGCACGAATTTAAGAGTTTTGTGTAACAAAATGGCGTCTAGGGTGACAATTGGCACAATTCCTCCGGATAATCGCACCTTTCAAACCATAGCGCCATCTGCACATTATGACGCAAGGGAGACAACTCGGACAAATCTATTTTGCCTGAAGTAGGGGTGGTCATTTTTTGTGGGTTTTACTATGGGCTGTGAGGTTGTAGAATACGCTGGGGAAAAGCTATGAAATTTGTTTTTAAGTACCGGGTAGGTCTGTATATACATCCAGTGTTCAGTGCATAGGTGCATACTGGGTGGACATTTTCAGGTCTAGGTGAGCCCCTAGTGAACCGATGATGTCGGTTGAGGTCTTATTTTGAAGCTCTCGTGGAGTAGCATCCCACTGGACTAATGGTTCGTCCGTGTTCAATGGTCTGCGCATGCGCAGTTGGTTGTAGTAAGTAAAGTGGTCATTTTGGGGGTGTGTGTGTGGAGGGGTGTTTGGGTAGAGAGGGACCGCTATGGGTCCGAATGGGTCGTGGGAGGTGTCATGTTGTAGCTCTCGGGGAAAATAAATAAATAAATGAATAAAAAAAAAATCAAAAAAAATAAAAAAAAAAAAAATCGGCGAGTAGTAGACAAAGGGAAAATTGGGAAGTACTGACCATGCCCCAGAATACTTCAAGGTGATATGCATATCACAGCCTTAAGGCCTATGTAAGATGTAATCTACTTCACATTTTAGTAGTATAAAAAGCGCAAGTCCTATTGACCTTGCCGCCGCCATGCCGCCATTTTGGACACACCATCTTGGAGCCTACAACATGGCGGCTGGGAAAAACGTATAAAAGGGTGGATTTTTAGGGAGTTGGTGCATTCATTGGCCTATCTACGGTCGCAGAGCCATGACGGAGACCGAGCCCTATGCCACTCGCATTTTACAGCATGCGACCGTGGTTAATTCATTCACGGGTTACCGAGCAGTGGTTCGGTCTATGTTTGCAGATGGCGACGACAACGAGGGGCGACGCCAGATCCTGAACGAGTTCACAGAAGCGGTCCTCGACAGAGTGCAGTCGATGGAGAGGTGTGCCATCACTCACCACTACTGGACTATGACAGCCATCCTTGATGCTCGGGCTATGGGCCACGAGCGCTCACGCCGGAACCAGCGACGGCTGGTTGGCCTCACAATAGTCTGTGCCCTATTGACCCTGGCGCTGTGGTATTGACAGTGGGACTATAAATACGAAGGTCAGACAGAGTGTGCGTCATTCAACGATCGTCATTGGATCAAGCATGTCACCCGTCCTACGAGCCATCCTGCCCCTTACACCCCGGGTGGGGTTACACGTCTACGAAGATAAAGTCACCCTCGTGGAAGACCGTGGAGATGTTTGCTGGTCGCCCGCTGAGACCGTATCGAATACGGTTACGCTACACCGTGACGGCTGGACCAAATTTAAACGGGTGTTGAGCGGCGAGCTCGATGGACACGTCATCCACATAGACAATGCAATCTACGTATACCGTGGACCCTTCTTCCCATGCCTGGGCCGCTACCAAGACCCTACGCGAAGCTTCACCCTAGACCCCGATCTGTGGACAGCCTTCGAGAAAGTGGTGCCTATCGTGGACCAGCTGTTTACACCGGACGAGCGGTCATCACACGAGTTGGAGTGGGCTCGTGCCCTGAGAGAAGCGGCGGCAGAACCCAATGAACAACTGTCTAGCCATGAACCAGACGACGATGCCATTTAATTACCCGGCTAGACTCAGTCAGCCCAGTGACATGACCACCTGATCCTTTGATCTCACGGGGTTCTCCCTATAAATACGAGAGACAGTCAAATCTGGTACCATTCACGTACTGACCATGGCGGAGGCAGTACGGGCGTATCTCAGCTTGACCCCCGAGGTTTTCCTGCACGTGTATGCGGATACGGTCGATATCATGGAGGAGGTGGGAGACATCTGTGATGCGGACCCTACACAACCGTGCCCGGCCCACATTCGTCTGTCCCGGGAGGGCTGGACCAAATTCAAACGGGTGTTGTCTGGTGAACTGGACAGGCGACCTCATCCACTTGTGTCACGATGTGTACATCCGACGCGGCCCTTTCTTTGCTCAATTGGCTCGGCTAGATGGGGGTACAGTGCATTTTACCCTTCACCCTGATCTATGGTCTGCATTGGAAGATGCCGTGGTAGATGTGGATCAAGTGCTTATCAAGCGGTCATCAGACGAGTTGGACTGGTCATTTACCATGGACACTGTGGAAACCCACGAAGAAAATCAGAAAGAAACTCCGGCCCAAGATATATCCGTTATAAATAAACGATAGAGCCAGGGTCCATCATCATTTTGTCACGATGAAGCGCTGGGAGAAGGTGTTGGATAACTTATACTACAGTCCCGACAGTCCGGCGGCCTACAGTGCATTGTCGGCTCTCTATCGAGCGGCCAAACCCCAGGGGATACAACGTGCCCAAGTCCGAGATTGGTTAAGAAAACAAGACACCTATACCTTACATCGAGCTGTCCGTCGCCATTTTCTACGGAACCGGGTCATCGTGGGAGGAATAGATGCCCAGTGGCAAGCGGATTTGGTCGATATGAGCGCCTTTGCCAAACACAACGATGGGAATCGGTATATCTTGACGTGCATCGATATCCTGTCGAAGTATGCGTGGGTGCTACCATCCGGACGAAAACGGGGGCGAATCTCATAGCGGCGTTCAAGGACATCTTCATGACCGGGCGCAAACCCATGTATTTGCAAACCGACGAAGGCACGGAATTCCTCAACAAACCGTTCCAACAGTTTCTGAAAGCCCAGAAGGTGTTTTCTTCCATACGTACAACGAGACCAAGGCTTCCGTGGTGGAAAGGTTCAACAGGACATTCAAAGGCCGCATGTATAAATATTTCACCTATAAGAATACAAGGCGGTACATCGATGTTCTCCCGAAACTGGTGAGGGGTTACAATCCAGCCTATCATCGGAGTATAGAGAGAGCCCCCATTACCGTGACCCAACGCAATGAAGCCCAAGTCCGGCGTGTCTTGTACCCCAGGCCATCGCGGCAAGACGACGAAGGCGGTGTACAAGGTCCGCGCGAGGACCCTGTACGGATCAATGACAAAGTCAAGGGCAAGTTCGAGAAAAGTTACTTGCCCAACTGGAGCGATGAGCACTTCTGATTAAACGGCGCCTACCCCCGACAGCAGCGAGTCTATGAACTGGAAGATCTTCAAGGGGAACCGTTGCTAGGGACGTTTTACGAGACGGAATTACAGCCTGTCGTAAAAACACAGCAAGACTACTACACGGTGGAGCAGATTTTGAAAACGGAACGTCGACGTGGCAAACTGTTTCATTTCGTCAAATGGCAAGGCTGGCCCAGTTCCTTCAATTCCTGGGTCGCTGCCAACCAGGTGAAACGACTATAAAGCGAGACACCACTGCCGTCATCCTTCATTCCACGTCCGACCACAGTGCTATGGACAAACAGCAGCTGCCTCTGAACACAGCGTTTCCCAAAACGCGCAAAGCGCAAGTAGGCTTTGTGGTGATAGTGCTAACCCTGCTGAGTGTGTTGTACGGAGGTGTGTTTTACGACGTAGCCTATGTCAGTGCGCTACTTAACCAATTGAGAACAGCAGCCACCAGTGAAACCGGTCTACAGAGAGCACCAATCAACCCCGTATCGAGCCCAGTCACCACCGCACCCCGTGTACAAGCCACAACGAGCTCCACACCAAGCTCCACACCTACACCAAGTATATCCACTACGTCTGAAAACCCACCGGATTTCATCCCTCACAGTGAACCGACAACGACCACCGACGTTGTACCCACCACCACCATCATCATCCCTCGCAGAGAACAGACAACGACGACCGACGTTGTACCCACCACTCCAGTTCACTCGTACCAAATTTACAAGAGCGGGTTACCACGACAACGGATACACCTCCAACCATGGACCCTCGGTGGCAGCATCCCTTCACTTGCGTCATCGCAGGACCGACGGGTTCCGGCAAAACGCACTTCGTCAGGAAGCTCCTCGAACACGCCGACAGCATGATCACCCAACCCATTGCCCGAGTCGTGTGGTGTTACGGAGAATGGCAGGCAGCGTATGCAGCAATGCCCCATATCACGTTCGTGGAAGGCCTACCCAACCTGGCCGATTTGGAACCCGACACCTTGGTGGTTCTGGATGATCTCATGGCGAAGACGGATGCACGGGTCACCCAACTCTTTACCAAAGGCAGCCATCATCGACGGCTCAGCATCATCTACATTGTGCAGAATCTGTTCAGTAAAAACAAAGAACATCGGAACATCAGCTTAAATGCCCACTACCTGGTGGTCTTCAAAAACCCGAGAGATACCACTCAACTGCACACCGTTTGCGTTGGAAGCCTTTAAAGATGCCACAACCCCTCAGCACGGGTATATGCTCTTCGACCTCAAGCAAGCCACTACGGACCGGCATCTTTCCCGGAGAGGCCCACCACGTGTACATGCAAAAATAATGTAAACATACCCACAGTGACTCCCCCAGCTGGGGTCTGTGTGTTTTGATGATGGGGATAATAAAAAGAATGAATACCACAGCAGGGTTGACTTTGTCTCTGTTCTCTGAGGTGGATAAAAAGAGCAGAGTTGTGGGTTCTAGCATTAGTTGTACATGATGTCTGCGCGAGTACGGAAGCACGCTCCCACGCTGCGTGTATTGAAGACGGCCCCACCCGAGTTAGTCCGAACCATTGTACGCGGTGCGGACCCTGACCTTGTACGCTGTCTGTGCGAGATCGGGTACAACCTGTTAAAAGGCAACGTACCACTGACTCCGGCTCAGAAGACCAAGTTGGCCAAGCATAAGACAGGTCTCCGAACCTTAGTCCAGAAGCGGATCCCTCAAACACAAAAGAAAAAGGTGTTACAGAAAGGCGGCTTTCTCGGGGCCATCTTAGCACCGTTGGCCGCTTCCGTGTTGGGTCCAGTATTGGGTGGACTCTTCGGCCGACAATGAACCACACGAAAAAAATGGTGCTCGTCGAACCACGATTCCTTCAAAACCTCCAATCACCCTACCCTGTCCCACCTACGGTGAAGACCATAAACGCCCTCGATGGAGAGATGCAACAGATCTTACAGAGACCGGGGTTAAGCGACAGTGAGAAAGTACAACGGTACAATGAGACGCTTCAACGGTACATGACGTTCATGGACCGATACAAAACCCTCTCTACCCCACCACCACCACCACCACCACGTGACACACCGCCGACCTCAGCACCGCTCCAACAGCCGCCATTACCAGGGGTACCACCCACAGCCCCACAGTGGATGGAAGACGAAGTGCTGAAGAGTGTACCTGCATCGTTCAAGAAACAAGCTGGCCTGGTATTACAACGGATGAAACAGAATCCTAACATGACTTGGAATGATAAAGGCGAACTCCTGGTACAGAATCAGGTGGTCCCGGGGACCCACATGACGGATTTAGTGAATGACCTGATGCGTAAACGCAGGTCGCGCACGGATCCTCGAGGATGGGAGTTCTTCGCTCAAGGCTTGAACGACATGCATGTACCACAGAAATTGGCGGGGAACCCCCACCGCTGGGCCTTTATGCAGCGAACCCAGCAATCGCCAGGTATGGCGCCACCTTCTTGGGGAATCCGACGGGAACCAGGGTGCCCAAAGCTCCACCACCACAACGGGCACCTTCTTTTCAGACCTTTAAAAAACCATCCTTGATCACCCCACATCTCCAGAGCCGTGACACGTAGCAAGTCACCGCGACGAACACGACGCCGGACACAACCGCCCAAGGCCTGGAACACCTATTAAACCAACAGCAGCAGCAGGACAGCTCAGTCGCCATGTTTTACCTCACCCTACCCAGTAACAGTTCGCTGGATGTGTTTCCTGACAACACCTTGGCCAAGTACATCACCCAGTTACCGCAACCGTTGCATTTACCTGGGCGATGGGAATGTGGCCTCGTGGATATCCAATACCCTTACTCGTGGTACAACGTGCGAGCCAATCAAGTGTGGTACGAGGTGACCTACGAAGGAAAAGACACCCGACTCACCCTCCCCGAAGGCCAATACGATACCCCCAAGGAGTTCATGGGTGGGCTGTCAAAACTGTTGCATTATAAGGCTCTACGGGAGGTCACGAATAGTTCAAAACCCATCAAATCCTTTCCCTTCAAGAATCACGTGGACTACGATTACAACGCACACAACGACAAGGCACAGCTTATCGTCGCTGCCAACGCGAGTGTCGTACTGAGTCCTATCCTACAACAAATGCTGGGTTTCGATCTAAAGACGTTCGCTGGTCCCACCGCCCACCAAGGCGAGATCCCGATGGATATGAAGTCGGGTATGTACGGACTCTACGTCTACTCGGACGTGGTGGACAACCACATCGTGGGCGATATCAACACACCACTGTTAAGGGTTGTCCCCATTAAAAAGACGTATGGAGATCAAGTCACCCACAGTTTCACCCACATGCTCTACCTGCCCGTACGACAAACCGACATCAACACGATCACGGTGGATATAAGAGATGACACGGGACGACCGGTGGCATTCGAACGCGGGAAAGTGGTGCTGACACTTCATTTTCGACAAGCACGTGCTCCCCACTTTGCATAATGAAAGTACCTTACGAGTGCAATGCACGCAGCTATATGGACTATTATGCCCAACAGGCCGGGGGTGGCTTTCCGGTCTTTAGCGGTGCACGCATGCAACGAGGACATGGGCTGGGGAACATACTCGGGAGCATCGTCAAAACGTTCTTACCCTTGGTAACGCGAGGAGTAAAAGCAATCGGCAAAGAAGCGGTACGCAGTGGACTGCAAGTCGCCGGTGATGTCTTGGGGGTACGGCACCCAAAGAAGCCTTGAAACGGCGGGCCAAAGAAGCAGGAGGCGTCTTGGTGGCCAAAGCACAACGCACCGTAGGGAATAAAAGACCTGCACCACCGAGACCACGCACCAGTCGACGACCGACCCAGCGACGACGCACATCGAAGACCCAGCGACGACGCACATCGAAGACCCAGGATATCTTTTCTTAAACATGTCCTTGATCCACGCCGAGTCCTGCTCCTCCACCAACAGTGAATTTGATTTGTGGACCGTGCCGCCCACACAGACCAGTGCCGACCAAGGATTATAGGTGAAGCATCTCCCGCTCTCCAGCATCAACGAAACCGGGCCCATCGAGTTCACCATCAGTAATGCCGATACGGCCTATGTGGATTTAGCCCATACATACTTGTATGTGAAAGCCAAGGTGGTCAATGGAGCTGGCACCAGAATCGTTGACCAAGCAACGGTGGGCCCGACGAATCTCTGGCTGCACTCGATGTTTCACCAGGTGGATATTTTTCTCAGCGACAAACTCATCAGTGACTCCACCAACACGTACCCCTATCGAGCCTACATCGAGACACTGTTGTCGTATGGCCGAGAGGCTAAAAAATCTCAGCTGACAGCCGCTTAATTCTACCAGGACACACCCGAGCACATGGACACGGTGGACAATGTGGGATATAACAAACGGAAGGCTTTCACTGCGAACAGTGCCTCGGTGGATCTCATGGGTCGACTGCACACAGACATGTTCATGCAAGACCGGTACCTCTTGAACAAGATCCCCATCAAATTCCGACTGATACGGGCGCCTCCGACCTTCGCCTTGATG